>CM021101.1:169159419-169196284 GCA_007115665.2 Sequoiadendron giganteum | reverse complement strand
GTACAAGAATATATACATTTTTTCATAGAAAATAAGGAATGTTTCATAGAATATACAAGTAAAAGAATATATCATCACCATCATATCCTTAATTACCTATTGCAATATCCTTAAATTGTTCGATCTTTGGTATGAATTATTGGTAGAAAAATTTAGGATTACTTGGATGCTTCTTCCATTCATTTTGTATCAACATATGTTCATGAAGACACAAAAGTTAATAAAATATTAATGCACGTAACTCACAATTATTTAGATAAGCAACTTTTTTAACTTTATTATTTTTAAATAGTTTCCATTTTTATGTTGAACATGTAACAAGGAAAAATAAGCTCAAATTTTTAAAAAAATAGCAGCTCTACCAACATCCACAATAAATGCTTTATTTTATTAGCATATTCATTCACATAAGCACAATATTGAGGCTCAATAACTGATATTCATTCAAATATAAGAAGAAATAAGTATGGAAAACATAAGAAAAATATAGAATGATAACACAGTCATGGAGAATCTCTGATAATAAGATGTTCTCCATTATATTGCTTCAATTGATATATATTAATAACAGAAGTCTTCAAAATGGAAATGATATATGATGATGATAATTTCAAACTAGGCCTTGGTTTCCTATTTATATAGGAAGCAACAAGCTACAGGCCTTTTAAAAAAAGAAACAACCTTTCATAACTATTTCTTTTACTAACAACTATTTAACTAGCATAATTAAGGAAATAACAAGCCTTAAGACATTTTGACATATATTTTCATTATTCAACGTAGAAGACCCGTGATCATTGATCTAGAAAAGTCTTCCTCTCCATGATGAATGTCCAAATTCTCTCACCTCAGTGTCCTATTCTTCTGAAACCAACAACTATTTAATTAGCATAATTAAGGAAATAACAAGACTTAAGACATTTTGACATATGGTTCCATTATTCAATGTAGAAGACTTGTGATCATTGATCTAGCAAAGTCTTCCTCTCCATGATGAACGTCCAAGTTCTCTCACCTCAGTTTCCTATTCTTCTAAAACCAAATACTTTTCCTCCCACTAATACACCGTAAAATCTGATGGCCACTTATATTCCTAGATATTTTGCATGTTTGCAAGATGATTTTTCCATCGACTATCTAGTAATGTCTTTGTATCATTGACAAACTTTAGGTATCTTGTATCAAGAACAATAAACCCATCCATGATCTAATTTAGCCTAGGAAGAGTGGTATCATCATCCTTATGTATATGAGTTATGCACTTATCAACAACCTGACTGAATTCTTTCTTCCACTTATCCAAGTCCTTCAACTGATCACCATCTCTCACAATTTCAGGTATATACCATTGTTTCCAGGTATAGAATAAATCCATTCGTGTTACAATATTTTTATCAAACCCTTGTACATACTGAAATTCATCAGTTATCATCTTCACAATTTGTTCAGTTGGCTTTAATGTTGTGGGTGCATTAGAACTTCTTTGTAGAAATTTGCATAACTTAGCCAAAGTGTGGTGAATAGGCTACCACCTTTTTAAAAAAGGATTTAATACAAGCATGTGTCTTTATTTGATCCATTTCCTGCTAAAGTGTTTTATAACTATCATGCACATTCTCCAGTTTATCCATAACTGATTTTATCCTATGCTCAATAATATTTTCCATAACTTCACAAATTCATCTTTTCACTTCATCTTGGGTTTGATTGATGGCCTTCTTTACATCATCCACTTCCTTCTCTGGAGTTTTTACCTGTTGTGCATAAATGTTCTTCACAATATCCATTGGAGCAATAGGAGGCTTCTATAACACCATCTCCTTGCTTTGTGAGGGTCCTGCTCCTCTTAATTTTTCTTTCAACTTAACATTTTCCATGAATATTTTATTAACTTCATCATTTACGAACCTTTGTTCCTTTTCATACTCCTTCAATCTGTCTTCTAATCCCTTAACAGTTGCTCGAGTGAACATGGCCGAACGCATGGTAATTGTGGTTGCCTCCAAAGGGGTGGGATCTTGTATTGTCCTTACCATAGTTGCCCCTTTCATCCCTTGAATTACATCCAATAATTTTGGCTTCTATGTATTTTTTTGTTTGATCCATATGGCCAGGGTTTCAATCTTTGGGTTATACCCAATTCCACTCACACCTTCATCGGAGTCAAACTTTGCAACTAGCATTGGATCTTCTTGAGCCCACACTTGATCAAACAGAAAAAAATTCTTTAATTCCAAGCCAAGGAAAATGAGCATATTTCTCTTCAAGACCATTTATCTAGCCTTCTGGGGGCTAATGTCAATGTTGTCAACTCTTAATTCCTAGAAAGTTTGTGCTACAATTTCATTTTTCTCTGATTCTTCAATTCCTACTTCAGCTAATTCCATCCTCTCTTGAAATTATTTTATCTTCATCTTCATCCATAAATCCTTAAACTCGGGAGTCTTAATGAATTCATCATCTTCTATGGATCTCCTGGCTACAACTTCCCTTTCATCTTCATGTATCTTTGTACTTGTTTTTTATACATCACCCATCCTTTCCTCATGTTTATGGGCATTGGTCTCAAGGATGGGTTGATCAACTTCAATATCACCTATCAATGGCTGCACTACTATAACCACTTCCTCAATATCGCCCACCTCTTATGTATCCTCACAAGTTCCTAACTGTTCAATGCTTCCTATCTTCTGTCTTTTGGGAGGTAACTACTCCATGGGAGGCTCAGAGGTTTCACCTAGGGTATACTCTGCAGTTGCACCACTACCATGTTCTTCAAGATATGCTTCCCTCTTTCTGTACAAGTCTTCAAATCTACCAATTATCAATTATATCCTCTTGATGGGTTCCTTTTCCTCAACAAAGTATCCTAGGAAATTCTTGGACGTCCGCTTCGTCCTTTCTTCAAGCTTCTTCATATATTCCCATTTTTTCCTTCTACTAAATACATCATTATAAGTAATGTAGTTCCTTATGACATCTTCTTCAAAATCCACTTGGTGTGGCACTGTCATTTTGGTAAGAATATTTTGCCTTATGTTGTTCATATAATTTTTAGGGTCAAAGGCTCTTTCTTTTCCAAATTTCAATGCATATCTTATCTTCAAATAATATTGTAACTCCTCTAGTGTGTCTGATCCTATAGTCCAATCTTCATACTTGGTTTGGTTTGGTAGGAAATTTCCTTTCTTCTACTTGTGCAATACATCTTTCTCCATCCACATCATTTTCCACATAAATTCAAGAAATGCTAATTTGAGGGGCACAAATTTTGGCAGTATGTGTGGAGCAACAGGGCATCCATAAACTCTTATTATTGTAACTTTCGAGAGGAAGAACCAATCTCCAAAATTGTGTGTATGACCCTACTCCGATCTTAAAGCCAAATGTCTCAATAGTTGCAACATTTTGTTTGACAATATTTGTATTGCATACCCAAGAACTCGAAGGATTCTGTGTACAAAGTCTTCATAGAATACAACAAAGCTTGAATTCTTGCACCGACTGTCCCAAATATAGCACCATTTATGGATAGGTGTGGGATTCCCTTGCTCATCTACTATAGCCAAGTCCATTATTTTATTCCAATGGTTCCTATTCTGGTACAATATCAAATGACACAGTAGGGAATAGTGTTTGAATGTAATTGGTGTTCTATCCTCTATAACTTCAGAGAGTTCATCATCTAACGCCTTCTCAAGGTATGAAGCAAAGTCATATTCAATATTAGTTTCAAGGTTTTGAATTTTCATGGCCATCATTATTAGGTCTATTGGAATTTTCTCTTGAGCATCTATGCCTAACACTTGGCAAAGAGCTAAATATGTATTCACAAAGTAATACTAAAAATCTGTCACATTAAATGGTTTAGTAGTGGTAGTAGAGATGGGGAATGTTTTGTTACCAATGCCTCTTTTCATATATAGGGGTACCTCATCACTTCTAAAAGTATTTTTTAACCTAGCATAATCCTCCTCACTTTTTTGGAGGTTTATCTTGGTCAGAGCCTGCTTGTTTAAGACAAAAAACTCAAAGATGGATTTTCTAGTTACTTTTACCAATATTGTGTCATTTGGAAACCTTACTATTTTGGTAGCTGAGTGATAGTGTTTGGCTAGCAGTATAATAAATTCTACATCAAAAAACACATTTGAGACATTCAACCTTGATATATCCAACATCCAAGCGTTTGACACTTGAAACTTCTCATTTCTCTTACTCTAAAAATACCAAAATAGGTCCCATCCAGATTTGGAAATGAGGGCATCCCTACAACTTTGTGTGGTCTCCATAAGAAACTTCTTATTACCCTCTTTAGTAGACCCTAGAAGTATATCTAATATGGACTGATGGAGTGGTCTCTTCTTTACTTTAGGTTCTTCATATTTAATTTTAGGCTCACTTTCTTT
The DNA here is from genome assembly GCA_007115665.2 of Sequoiadendron giganteum. Lineage (NCBI taxonomy): Eukaryota > Viridiplantae > Streptophyta > Pinopsida > Cupressales > Cupressaceae > Sequoiadendron > Sequoiadendron giganteum. Next base: position 169,191,875 of record CM021101.1, on the reverse strand, counting down.
TACTTCTGATTGTTTTGTTTTAGGATGGAGTTATTTCTTCTTTACTTTAGGTTCTTCATCTTTAATTTTAGGCTAGCTTTATTTTACTTCTGATCATTTTCTTTTAGGAGGCATGTTTCAATTTTCTCTACTATGGATTCAAATGACAAAACCTTGAAATGTTTTTTAAATTAACAGAGCTCTTTCAGAGAGTTTTCATGCACTTACCTGAGTATTTCATGCTTGCAGGACTTCTACTTCTCGTATCATTAGCTCCTTCCATGCTAGTGCACTGCAATTGAGTGAGATATTGGGAAAAATCACTTATCTTTGGATGGCACGATATTCATTCATATTAGTTTTGGAAACTCTTATTAATTTAATAGCATTTAATTATGGCAACTAATGTTATTGTCTGCATTTATTGTTGTAAATTGTAATGATGCCACAATTATTATACTACCACCATCTCTTATTATACTCCTTGTATGGTGGTGTTTTTCCCTTCCCTTCTACTGTTTACCGCACTACGGCCTAGCTCAAGGCTTCTTGTTGCGGGGTTGCGGTGTATATCGCTCCACCGCATATGATGCTCACCTTCCCGAAAGTATAGAGGTGTATGCTTTTGATCATTATTTGAAGAGTGTTGATGAGACAATATTATTTGTCTTACCGATATCTCAATGTCTCATCGACATTATATATTATGTTCCTCTGATGTTGGTTGCCGATGTCGATGAGACAAGTTAATATCTCTTATCGATATGTCGTTGTCTCATCAATATTTTCCTTTGGCAGTATATCTTTATATATCAGTGTAATTTTTTCATGTCAGGGAGACTTGTGATTATCCCTATGATATAGTGGTGTTTTTTCCTTCCCTTTTGTCATTTACCGCACTATTTCCTTGCTCAGGGCTTCTTGTTGCGAGGTTGCGGTGTACATCGCTCTACCGCATATGTTGCTCACCTTCCCGACGGTATAGCGGTGTATGCTTTTGATCATTACTTGAATACTGTTGATGAGACAATCTTATATGTCTTACCGATATCTCAATGTCTCATCAGCATTACTTCATTATATCCAAGAGTTGTGTTTCACCGAGCACTTGTATATATACCTTGTCAATGTGACATAAGTGATTCTTTCCTCGATATGCCCATATCTTGTTGACATTTCATTATTTTACATCGTCGATGAGACATATAAATAAGTCTCTTCGACATAGGGGTGTCTAATCCGGCACTAAACCCAAAGCTAAAATTGAAGCTAAAGCAAACATGAAGCTAATTTAGGTGCTAAATATGGCACTAATTTATGTGCTAATTAGCACTGACTTTTACTGATCGGCACAATAAATGCCAAAAATTGTGTCATCTTGATAAATAACACTGACGTTTTCAAAAAATTGCCAAAAAATACATTAAAACGGTGGGTGGAAGCAAAAAACGGAGCAGAAAATGGATCAAATCATAGGGATTTGTTGTAGTGGGTGTAGGTGATCTACTAGAAGATTTCAAATATCCTAGCGATATCATAAACTCTGCTTATGAAGAGATGAAATTGCTAGGAGACCCTTAGCTCCAATACAATGGTCTAAAAAGGAAAGTGTCTCTATCAGAGAAAGGCTTTCTCCCATATTACACAACACAGAAGAATGGTTGTATAAACATGGCTTCCAATAATAGTAAGAGCTTCATACTAAACAAAAGCATGTGTTTGTTCCCTCTTCTTTGCAAAGAGGACCCAAGATCAAATTTACTGTTGAAAAAATTACTACACAAACAGTTGAAGATGAGGAAGCTACCGAATCTAAATAACCATCTACATAGGGAAAAGAGCTTGCATCTAAAGAGAAATCATTTGATGAAGAGGAAGAGAATGAAAGTGAAGAAGCAAAAGAATCTTCCAAAGATGAAGATTCTACAGATGAAGAGTGTATTGAAGAAGGAGAAGAAAAGGATAAAGAGGAGGAAGAAAGGCATGATTATGAACAACAACTATCTCCTCACAAGAACATGGTTGATAATCTTCCCCTAACATCATCACCTATGACTTCTAGCATTTTTTACTCTCCTCCAAATCCTACTACTCCTCCACCTCCTCCTACATCAACTTTTCATACAGTGAAGGTTTGTGTCCCTCCATTAGCATCATCAGTTCTTTCTACCCCTCCTATAAGTTCCACCTTGCAAACTATTGATGTTTCTTCAAGTTCTTCATCATCCATCTCAAGCCTATATTCTTCATCATATGACATCACTTCTCAGGGAGATTTCAATAGATTCGTGAATGAGTCTTTGTAGGATCCACTTGGTTTGAAGTCTATTGGGGATATCATTAAAAATACTACCCCAATTGTTACAGTAGCATCCATTTCTAGAGAATCACCTGCTACACAAGATTTGATAGTAAGTTGAGAAGAAAATACCTCATTCCTCACCCTTTGGCTAATCTCACAAGTGTTGAAGCACAAGAAACAAATGATTTCTGCAAATGAGCTTGACCTTGAAGAGATATTTCCTCCAAAATCTTAAGGGAATAAAAAGGCTAAAATTCATTTGAGACTTCATTTAGACAAATTAGGTTAGGTCACAAGTATGTAGATATTGGTCTACCCCCACAGCAATCAAGTGATGTGAACATGGAATACTATACTCTAACAAGAGTCAAGCTTGGTAAGGTAACAAATACAAGTGCAAAAGAATATGCACAAGTAGTTTTGAATTCATTATTAGGTAGACTCGATAAAATGGAACATATCATAAATATGTTCAAGGATAAATCGGAGAAATATGCATCAATTTTGAGGAATATTGATGGCTCCTCAGAGAATGTACAACCGATGGCCCTAATCAACTTCAAGGAACCAATAGTAAAAAAGGTGGAGAATTTTGTTTCCAAAGGTAAAGTTTTTTATGATTTCATTGATGAAATAATAGAACAAGGCTCACAGCTCATAATTGTTGCAGATGAAAAGACCTCTCAAGTAGCCAAGTTGATATTAGAGCTTGAGAAAGAATAAAATATACTTTCCCAAGAGTAGAAAGAAATGGAAAGGTGTCTTTCATTTTGGTCACAAATGAAAGAATTAAAGTTGAGTAAATTGGTGGAAGTTGGGGTAATTCTCGACAAAGAAAAGTATGTGGAAATAGGAGAATCTCTTAAAAACCGCATACAAGTGATCAAATCTCTCATCGAGGACTTCCAACAAGTAGAAGAAGATGTAAAAGGAAATTGTGTCATCAAGATGAATAGAATTGAGGATTTATCGGGTAAACTCCTTAAGGATGATAATAATTTCCTCCCAATCAGTGAGATTGCTAAAATATTCAAGGAAACTATCATGGAACAAGTGGAAGATGAAATATTTTCAAAGGCTTCAATGAATGCCATATGTGATGTATAGCTTTCTTTGGACATTCTCAAGTCAAATCTAGATAGATGCAAGAAAAATTTCTCATCTACAAGAAGATCAATCACAAGAGTTCATACCATTGTTGATTATACAATTGGTCTGGATGAGAAATTCTTGTAGGAGACAATGAAGAAATATGAAGACTTTTGTGCCCAATGCAAGGAACCATAAAGAATTCTTGTGTCTCCAGTGTTAGATAGTTTTAGCATTTTTCATGCTTTATGTAAATAGTCTTCGACATTTTACATGTCATTTCAACAAATGTAATCACATGTAAACAAATATGTTCTAAAATTATGGACAACATTTTTTAATAAGTCAACTAGTTAGGTCTAATTTTCCTAGATTCGCTCTTCTGATTTTCCTAAATTTTATCTCCTCTCCCATCTATAAATAAGAGAGGATTCTATTGTGATGGTTACCTTTTATCTTTTGCAATGAAGTGTTTCCTATTTGTGAAGCGAACATTGAAACTTTGTGTTCAATTTTGTGAATCTAAATTTGATCAATAAAGAAGTGAAGTTGCATACCAAACTTTGTTTTGGGAACGAATTGTCTTATGGATTGATCAAATTGGTAGTGGTTAGTAACTGGGATCTAAAGGGATTTGAGTAAATCTGTGTAAACTTTTAGTTACACTCTTTACTTGAATCTGTGATATTGATTTAATACTATTGTTGAATTCTTTACAAAACTTTGTGCTTGTATTTATTCATGTTGTTCATGGAATTGTTGTGAAGTATCTAGAAGACTTTGTGCTTCTAATACAAAGCTTGTTACATATCTTAAAGGATTCATTGGTGAGATCTATGAATGACTTTGTTCCTTCATGATTTTTCCTCATTGTATCATTTATCGTTATCATGATGGTATTCCTAGGCTTTGCTTTGACAAGATAGGAATATTGGAATTACTGCTTTTGTTTTTAGTTTTAAGTTCTATCGAATCAGGAATTTAAAATCATGAAGCATTGTAAAACATATTCTCTGAAAAAAGAGAGAATTATGAATGTGACACACCTCCATATCTTAATTGTAGTGTAAATTATTGTGAATACTTAATTATTTTTACTTAGCTTCAATAAGCAGTAAGAAGGGTGCCTCCCCTTTTTGAGAGGAGAGATTGTATCTCACACAGCTATGGCTGAAATCAATTTTTGTAATTTGTTAAAATGGATTACATAATTTTTACCCAACAAGGATAACACATGAAGAGGTGGTTTTGTTGGCCAAGGATCAACCCTGGTCACAACCAATGGACTATGAGGGCCTCACCTTTAGGTGTCATCTTTGTTTTATGACTAGTCACCTAGCTTCAACTTGCTCTCTTCAATGTTGAACACGTGCACTAACTTGGTGGAAGGATGCAAATAATGATCTCTTGATTGTTATGGCTTTTGACTCTCTTTTGGTGGCTTCCTTGGGCTTTTGTGGAGCCTTCTGCTCCTGGCTTGGATTTGGGTTGCCTTGTTGTCCTTGGTAGTGATCCTAAGTACACTCCTTTCGCTCCTTTGATTGCTTCTTCCTTGCCCCAAGTTTCAATTAATGTTAGCAATCATTGCTCTCTCGGTTTTCCTCCTAATCCCCCCTCGAATAATCTCAATCTCCCTATGGGGTATCCCCCTATTATCCCTTGCAGTGGGCGTCCAAATGATAGCATCACTTGGACCGTTGTTCATAGAAGGTGTAAAGGTCCTTCCTCTAAATCTTTTGTTTCTCTTTCTCATGAATTAGTGGTTAATTCCATTTGTATAGGATGTCATCCCTAGCCTCTTATTTCTTTTTGATTCTTAGCTCCGATTAAAAGATTTGTTGGTCTTTTTTTGTTTTCTTTTTGTCTCACCTCTGGTGAGATTTGTTCCATTTTCCTTGATGGCTATCTTATATTGGGTATGGGCCCTTCCCATTTTTATCTTAATCCAAACATTGATAAAAAATTCGTGTATACATTATAAATCATTAATACATAACATGTGTGTCGAAGTGAGACTTCACATGAGAGTCAAACAAATTAAAAAAATTCAAAACTTAATTCAAATTATCTTCATAGTTCATTGTCAATGTGTATGTGATATTAAAAAATAGTATACAATTTATAACAAAATTCCCAAAGATTGCAATTTTCACTTTCAATTACAACATGAAAATATAAAAGAAAAAAAGTATAATGTTGCCCCTAATCTACATCTCCCAACACTGCATCAAAATAAAACTTATCTTTTAAGTCACCACCATTGTGAGGGTCTACCTCATCCAATGGAATCTCAACCAATCCATCTTGTGCCTCATCCTCATCAATTTGGGAAAAATCTTTAGGATCAACATCCCACCATAAATTTGGAGTTTCTCGATACTCTAGAATTTGACTATCCTAAAGTTAGAGAGCACTATACACAACCACTATCTTGTCCACTCGTCTAGAGATTAATTTATTCTTAATGGAGTGGATAAATTTGTGTGTGGACCAATTCATCTTTTCATCAAAGGAATTGGCAACCTATGAAAGGAGGTGAATGATAGACATCCTCAACTGTGGTGTACCCTTCTCATACCATGTCCACCATCCAATAGGGTTATTTTGAGCTAATGTATCTTTATCTATCTATTCCTTTGGTTTACTAAATGTTAGACCATAAATATTTGTGGAGGAAATCCTTTGTGTGTGAATTATTTTAGACTCCTTAATTGAATACATCTTTGAAAAGGCCTTCATTAACCCTTCTTTCACCTTTTCATCATCACAAGGAAGAAAATTTTTGATCTTTGGTGCATGCCACTTGGGATTTAAATAAAATTTTGTTATATGAAATAGGGTGTTCATTGTGTTCTACGTCTACATCAAAATGGGTTTAATATGTTTCTCATATAATCTCAATGTAGGGTTCTTAGCCCAAATTATTTTTTTATCTTCCAAGCATGTTGTCAAATGTTTCATATATCTCTCCAAGACTATTAGAGTCTATATCAACATATCTAATGGCATATACAATAGGTGAGATGAAAGCACAAACATATCTACAGAATGCAAACGAAAATTTCAAAACAATTAATTAACAAGTTAGAAACTTCTAAAATTGAAATAAAGAACATTAAAATTAAAATATTAAAGTATAAATTTAATATTAAAATTGACAATCATTATTTAATACTTAATAAAATTAGCAATGTCTTATCTCACAGTGGACCGCCAATCATCATCAAGGATCCTTTTTTTATTGTTTTTCCTTTAATAGAGCTTGAATTAGCCCATCTACTCCTACTTGAATTCACCATCATCAATTATAGAGGCTCATGATCCTCAAGAACCCTCTCTAACAAAATGAAGTAGAATATCTTGTATCCACAAGTTTGAAGAATTCCTTCTTTAAAAAATGTCCTAAATGTGTTTTCTCTATCTTTCAATGCATGAACACATGGAATCCAAAATATGTTCTTGTAAACACCCTCCACCATCATACAAACAAAATTGCACACATGTGTTGAATCAATGACCACTTGTACAAAATTTGAGGCCCCAACCTCCTTCATGGTCTCTCTCAAAATGCTAAACAAATTTGCATCCTTATAATTCCCTCAACAATTAATAGCTCTAAAAAGTAAGATTCAGTTGGGCATGTGACTATGAAATTGATGGGTTTCCAATGTCTATCATAATAGAACAATAGATGTCTAATATAGGTGTAGACATGGAAAATGTACAATGTTAGTTGGACACACTTATTAACAACATTTCCTCTTAAATCATATTCTCAGCATTTCATCACATTATATCTCTTAATTTAATAAATCACTATTTATTGGATTAAGTCTTCTTCTTCCAATGATTAAATTAATCAATTTAATTTAATTAACCTTACATCCTTGTTTAATTAATTAAATCATTTTATTTGATTAAAATCTCTAAAGTCCTTTTATTAAATTAAATAAATTAGACCTTATTTGATTTAATCTAACATATTCCTTCTTGATTAAATAAATCAAATCATTTCTTCTCAATTCTGAACTTAAATTTAATTCCTGAATCTAAGTCTAAATGGTCACATCATCTAATTCTTCTTTAAGTTAATCAAATCTTAATTAACTTAATCCTTCTCCTTAAAATCCTCTAGAGAATGCAAGTGGCACAATAAATCAAATACTTTGATTTATTAATTCATCTATTTTCCCTCACAAAGCATCAAAAGGGAATATTCCCTTGTTTGAATTCAAAAAGTTCAAGTGGACTTGTACATCCAACAAGGCATTCACTCCTCTTACATGTCCTTGTGCATTGAGCCAAGTGGCATTTATTCCATTCATTTTTCCCTCTCACATGTCATTTCTCAAATTTGAAATTCCACCTAATTGCATTAATTGGCACTTTGGCCAAGATGTGCACAACTTTTAGCTATTCACATCTTGACAAGTGGCACCTGGCCATTAGATGTTGAATGATCCCACATTTCTCTATTTAACTCTTTTTTCCAGTTTAGAAATCTATAAATTGGAAACTTCTCTCTTCATTTGAGGATCCACAATTTGAGTAAAGTTATTATACTCGAATCCACAACCTTCATGCAAAGTTACTCTCTTCAATTGAGAACTAATTTTGCTCATCACATCCAAGCATTCATCATTTTATCCATAATTTCCACATATTTCAAGCAAGGTTATTCTCTTCATTTGAGAATTAATCTTGTTCCTAACAGCATACAACTGGTTCAAGGATTGGGAAAGGGCTGCTTACTACACAACATGGTGCACCAATCCACTATGAAATAGTTGTTAATCATGTTTTCTTATGCTTTTGTTTAGCTTGCATTGTTTAACATGGTTAAATATTTCATAGGGATGTTAGATTTGCTAATTTAAACTAACTTTCATGCTAACAACATGAAAAGGTTTGAGTTGACTATCTTGCAGGTTTTAGCATCCACATTCTGGTGCTAGAAGGAGGGCGTTCTTTGACAGTATCACGCATTTCTCAAAATACTTCGAGTTCTCTGTCATACCCACGAGCTGATGCTTGTTGACTATCGACAGTCTTCGATTTCCTATTTCCATTTTGTTTTGGCTATGCTCTTTGGCTGATAAATTTTAATGTAAATTTCAAGTTTAAATTAGTATCCTTTTGTTCTATTATGCTGTCAAAAAACGGGCCGGATCAGTGTTTGTAAATTTATTTTTAACCTGCTCTTTTTTTTCCTACCGCCGCACCTCGAGTCATCCTCCATCTCCTTGTGGCATAGCGGTGCATTGAAACTGATCGCTCTGTCACCATTTATCCCCTCATCGCTTTACCGCAGCTTCTTCTTCACCTCCCTGTGGTTGCACGGCAACTGACTGCTCCACACCCCTCATCCCACCGCTATACCGTGGCTTGCATTTCCATCACCTGCGGTAACACGGTATACGTCTTCACCACCTTTTTGCTAACCGCTATCATCACCACATCACCGCCAATCAAGCATTCCTTACTCGCGGTTGCGAGGTAGCTGTCGCTTCATCATCACCGTGTCACCACCAGTCAAGCATTCCTTACCCACGGTTATGAGGTAGTTGTTGCTTCATCATCCACCGCAATCACCGAGCTAATCACCAGCGGTAGGGCAGTAACCGCCTCCTCATCCACACCGCGTTACTGCCAGTCAAGCGTTCCTTACCCGTGGTTGCGAGTTAGCTGCCACTTAATTGTCCACCGTCGACCCGCAATCACCCAACTAACTACCAGTGGTAGCGTGGTAACCGCCTCTACGCTATCACTGTCGACCCACGGTCTACCAATTAATCCTTCACGGTAAACCTACCTCACTGCCTGTCTTGACTGCCACCACGTCACCACACAGATCGTTCCTATGACCCGTGGTAGCGCGGTAAACCCGCCTTGCTACCTGTCAATATAAACTGCCAACCGTGATACTGTAGCCTATGGTAAAATAGCAGAGGATTTAATTCAGGAAATAGACAGTGAGGAAGGAAATTTTTACGCTCATAAGGGGGTTAAATTTTTAATTTTATTTATTTTTTAGATGGTTCAAAAAAAAAAAAAAACTTATGATTAGGGCATTAATACATGAGATTTTTTTTATGAAATATTTTATTAACTTTATGTTTTCTTTTGAAGGCTGAACATTGGAATCGAGCTAAGGAAAAACAAGATTGGAGAAAATCACAAAAGCATTTTTTAATGCTTGTTGGGCTAGATTTTTATTTTAATTCCAAACCATCTCACATTTATTTTGGGGCTTAAAATAAATCATTGATTTGATCTTTTCAAAGTTGGTTAAAAAGAACCTTAGAAATTCACTAGATTTCAATTTGGGTCTAAAATTGAACAAGGCAAATTCACACTTCATTTGGTGCTTAAAAACAAGTCATCATTGCTTTGAGGTTTAAAATGAACAAATGCTTTACATGTTTTGCAATCTTTTTTACAAACTAATATCATTTAAAATGTGTATGCGCTTCTCTCGTGCTTCATTGCGATCTTGAGAATCAAAAACATTTTGGTGATATTAGGTTGTTAAAAAGATTGCCTCCACATTTCAATTTGGGCATTTTAAAATTGAACAAACATGTGAGTGTGAATAAAACTTATTGCGAGTGTTATCCCTTTGTTTCTAAACAAAGGTTGATCAAACTATGAATAATGTATGTTCGCTATTGTTTATCTTAGAGGGCCTGCCTTGTGGGAAAAAGTAATCACCCAAGGGAACGACCCAACCGAGAACACGCTAAATCCAAGCGACTTCCAACCGGTATATAAGTGTGGATTCTTGAGGAAAGTTCAAGAATCACGAGGATTATTCCGACGAGATGGACAGCAATGGACTCTCGTCGACGTTGGATAATGCCCCACGAACGGAATGCCCGAATTAGAACCCCTTGTTTAGAAAAAGACCAAAACCTTGTCTATCTTGTTGGTGCAAAAGGTTATATCCTTTGGAGCCACCCCACATTATACATGCGGTCTTGCTATGGAAATGGAAAGTATGCCATGAGAGATTCATGGGTACTAATGCTTGGCTGACCCGAATAAGTGAGTGTCATGGAGGGGAGCCAGTGTGGTCAAGCATTTAGCCATTCGCACAAGATATGCGCAGCTGGATTTATCCAAGTGGGAACCCAACAAGGTATTGCCTCATCATCCTAGTAGTGTGAAAGTGCTTGAAAGGAATACATTGCTTGATCTTGAAAACATTTGAAAAACAAACATTCACAAAAACCTTCAAATTTCAAACCCCTTGTGAGAAACAAATACTCTTGAAGAATTTGGGTGCTCTTTCTTTCCCTAGGGATCATATTCCTAGAGGTTTCTAAGTGCACAAATTCTACTGTCATTTGTTTTCAACAAGGATAAACATAGGAGACTTTTGCCCTAATTTCCTTGATTTCCACATAATGGACCTTGTGGGATGAAGAAGAAAGCAGGACATTAGAAATTTAGTTTGAAAACATCATCAAGCAAGTGATTTTGGTAAAAAGAATTCACTAAGACAAGATAAAAGACAAATTGGATTACACATGTGTTTTCTAACATGATTTCCCGCAAGATCAAAATCCCAAAGCCAAAGTTCAAGAAAGTTGGTCTAAAAATCTGTGAGCAATGCCTTGAGATGCTCTTAGAAGTAAGGGAAATACTTGTATACAACTTTTATAGAAAATATTCAAGGAATAACCCCGCATTGTATGCATTTTATTGTCAACAAAATCTTGAATTTTTTGAAAGGTTTTCTTTTCTCCCATAGGAAGCCTAGCATGTTCTTAAATACTGAGGTTTTGTAGAGAGAGTCATGTCTAGGATAAGATTCAAGATCAAAGTCGTCATTTTCATTTCATTTCCTCCATAAACCAAATCCCATTTCATCACCAAACCTTTTGTGAACTCTAGAAACAATCATCACGCTAAACTAGGAGGGCTAAATCAACATCACCCTATCTTGGCTTAACACACCTAGCCAAGATAGTCAAACCATTGGACAAATTTCTCTTTAGGATAATGCAACTTCCTAAAGTCTAGTAGTTCACAATTACATTGGCTTAACACACTTAGCCAATTCATCCATTTGTGCAAGTTCCCCTAGGATAACACAACTTCCTAGGGAATACAACTTCACAACAAATTTGTTTGACTTAACGCATCTAGTCAAATTATCACAATCAATCAATCTAAAATCCCTTACAAGTTTAGCATATACCTTCAAAAGGTTTTCACTCACTCATCCCATCCATTTAGCCCATCACCATTACCACCATCTTTGATCTTTTAGTTTCCCTAGTTCTTCTCTTTTGGGCCTAAAGGGTTAGGATCGAACAAATACCTATTTTTATGGTCCAAACAAGATCTCAACACAAGAAAAGCATGGATAATATCAGAGAAATATCAACTTCTATGGACATGAGTCATCTAAACTCTGAAGTGAACCTAGCAGGATCAAGCAATCCCCCAAGCAACTCTCCCCTATCATCACAAAATCCTCAAGAAGAGAGTCATCAAGAGGACATCACGAACGAAGATATGGGGATGACACAATCTGAAATCATGGAGATGGTTCAAAATCCAAAGAACCACAAACTTGTCAGTGCTATGTTCAAATACCTAAATACGCTAGCAAGAGGAGGGGTCCTACCCCCTCCTGACCTTTAACCAAGCACTAGTATAGATGTGCCTATTCCAAATGCATCCCCAATGTCAAATGTCAATCAAGAATTACCTTGCACCACATCGGTCATCACACCAACCTCGTCGAATGTGAACAAAAGGAGTGCCATGTTCGAAGAATTGCAAAAGCTTCGCCTTGTGGCTAACAAAGAAGCAGTCATCACCACCACACCGGTTACGTCTATTCCAGAAAATCCATCCCACCCATAAGCCCCACTCACCTTCCATAACCACGTTGGCTCATCTTCATTCCGTGCAACACCAGCTTGTCAATCAAACATACAAGTTTCTCTAGCACTTGAAGAAGGAAGCTTGTTTGAAACAATTGACATTGCAAATCCTTTTTTCCAAGGTAGCATCCCATCCCTTCCTCCATTTTCATTCACAACCACATCACCTCTAGGATTGGGTTTTCCTCCTATCAACATCGATGGTTTCTTGGAACCTAGCAATCTAAACATCATGCCCAATTCCCTCTTCTTACCCACATCATCACAACAACAAGTGGCAACCATACAAGCCACCACCGCAATTGGTCCTCAAGTATCCCAAAGCATGCCATCTCAGGGACCAATCATCTCAACCACCCCTCCAACAACCCAAATCCAAATCACCACCACAATCCCTTCACCTGCCACAATGGTTGGCATGATTCCTGTTCCACCACCAATCCCACCAAAAGTGAATACGACAAACTCATTCACCATGCTAATCCAAACCCTCCAAAGGGCCAACCAATAGAGAGTACTCCAGCAAAAGAAGCAAGCCCAAGCACAAGCACAAGCTCAAGCCCAAGCTCAAGCACAAGCTCAAGCCCAAGTGCAAGCTCAAGTGCAATCCCAACAACAAGCGCAAGCACAGTACCCAGCACAATTGCAAGCGATCCACCTACAAGCCTACCAACAAACCCTACAAGAATTTCAAGCACAACAACAAGCTAAAAAATAAGCTTTGTTGACACAAAATTAGCTTGACCAACAACAAGCTTTGTTGGTGCAACAGCAGCTAGACCAACAACAAACTTTACTAGCTCAATAGCAAATTGATCAACAGCGGGCTTCATGGGAACAGCAGCAGATGGACCAACAACAAGCGTTGTTGGAACAACAACATCAAGATCAACAACAAGCATTGTTGACGCAAATGCAGGCATACCATCAAGCTTTGAACGCACAATCGAACTTGTAGAAAATGCCCACTAGTACTCCCCCCACCCATCAAACACCTCGAACACCTCACAACTCATTCATCCCACCTCCCGACCCGAGCAAGGATGTCGCAACACAAATCGAACTGCTCTCGCAGCAAGTGTTGGACTTACAAGCAGGAAAAAACCACAAGGAGACCAGGCAATTTGTGCCCTTATCCATTCGATAGGAGTCTCACCATGGTAGCGTTCCCAAAGGAGATCCCCAAATTTGACAAGTACAATGGAACAAGTAACCCTGAAAACCACGTCAGAGAATTTCAGGTGCACTGCATCGAACTCACATACGATGACACGTATCTAATGCGGCTCTTCCCCCGAAGCCTGACTGGTCCAGCTATGGAATGGTTTTCTTGCCTACCCACTAGCATTAAAACATTTGAGGAAATAGTGGAGGCTTTCCTTAAGAATTACGCTTTCAATATGGGTGTGGATGTTAGTTTGGAAGAACTATCTGCACTCAAACAGGGAAAAGGAGAGCTATTCACATCCTTTTTGCAAAGATGTCGATCCAAGGCCAATCAAAGCAAGTGGACCATGCCAGAGGAACAACAAGTTTGCACCATCATAGCCAATCTAGATGAAAACTTGGCATTTTACTTAAAAATGCAGTGTACCACATCGTACGATCAACTAATTCCAAAGGCACTCAACATCGAAAGAGCCCTTACTGCACGAGGAGGTGCACCAACATTCACTCCACCATAGGATAACCGCTCGTCTAACAACTACAATGATAAACCTCGAACATGGTCGAGGAATAAAAATATCACAAACGACGGCGTGGTCGATGCTAAAGTTGTCATCAGTGCCCCTAAGCAAAATACCCAAAACCATCATCAACCGCAAAATTATAATCACAACAATGTGCAGACTAATGTGGTAGTAGCACAACCACAACCATCTTCCACCAATCAAGTCAACAATTTGGGTAATCAAGGAGGACCACCTCCCCGCAACATGTTTCCCTCCAAGAGGAAGTTCACGACTCTTGGTGAATCGATTGAGTCTACAATGAAGAAGCTGGTAAAGTAGAATCTAATCAAAATCTCTAACTCCGAGCAGTACACAGAGCCCATGACTAAACTGACGTGGTATAATGAGAATCTCCTTTATGACTTTCACAAAGTCAAAGGAAACACCACCGCAAATTGCATGAGACTCAAAAACATCATCCAAGACCTCATTGAGGATAAGGTCATCAACATCAAGCAGCCGACCGAAAACCAAGACTTGAAAATATACACGAATCTGATGCTGAACCATAACCAAGGGAATAATAAGGGCAAGCAAAAGTATGCTAGTGCTAATCTAGTATACGAGGAGATAGTGGGATGCATTGATGAAATGGTCACCGTCATCAATATCAAGGGAGCCAACAATGACTGTGGAGTCACCACATGAGGTAGAAAGGTTACCATTGCTAGGGCACCTGCTAAGACCCCCATTTCCAATACAAAGGCCATCTCCTATGATTACAATGTCATTGACCAGCTGAAAAGAACACCCGCCAAAATCTCCATCATGGAACTACTGAAAATCTCTGCCACCCATAGGAAGATCCTTGATGAAGCACTAGTTGCATCTACTGTTGCTGCCACCCTTGACACAGAGCAATTTTAGGCTATGGTGGGTAACATCGTTACCCCGAATCTCATTACATTTTTGGATCAAGATTTTCCTCCACAGCCATCTCATAACCGCGCACTCCACCTCCAAGTCCTAATCCACAAAAAGAAAGTCAAACGAGTCCTGGTAGATGGAGGTGCAGGCCTTAATATTTGTTCTCTAAAACTCATAAAGAAATTGGGATTCACTGAGGATTCCATCAATAAAAACAAAAGCATCACAATAAGGGCATACTATGACCAGGAAAGAGTGTCTTAGGGCACTATCAAGATCCCCATTCAAGTGGGGCCAGCAACCATGGAAACCACCTGTCAGGTCCTCGACCTCGACCTACCGTACAACATCCTCTTGGGATGCCTGTGGATCCATGGAATGAAGGCAATGGCCTCGAACTATCACCAATGCATCAAGTTCTCCCATCAGAATGAGGAGGTCACTATATATGGGGATCTCGAACCTTTTTCCTATTGCAAAAACTTGGAAGCCAAGTTTTACAAGATCCCTCAAGCGCCCAAAAATGATGAAGGACCATCTACTTCATACATAGACCCGGCCAATCTCACCTCCACTTCTGCGACAAAGACACCCGCCATCCCCGACATATCTGAGATTAAAAACATGATCCAGGGCAATGGATGTGGTGATTACAGAATGAAGAGAAATGCATTTGTTGTAGGAGAGTTACCACAATCTCCTAGGTCGCATGGACAACCCAGCCAGTGCAAACACCTATCCGCACTATTAGAGCAGAACCCTCTGGATTCCACCGTTGGGGGGATCTCAGTCGGGAGAACGTGGATGAAGAAGACATCTTGAACACACTATACCAGGATGAAAGACCCACTCCCAACCTATCCATGGAAGAAACTAACAAAGGGTTACAAATGATGTTTGGTATGGGTTATAATAGGAATGAGAGCCTTGGAAGAAACAGTGATGGATGGTTGGAGCCCATCATTGTAGAAAGAAGAATGCAGAACCTTGGCCTTGGCTATACTCCTCTGAGTATAATCGTACATGGAAGAGGTACTCCCAGAAGAGCAGTCAGGTCCTCTCCCCAGGTAACAACAACCACTCCTAGACCACCTGTTTGCTTAGGTATCCTGCTCGATAATTACACCTTTGACGTCACTGATGTTTGTGCTAGTAGTGACGATGACAATACCATAGCAGGTCTCACTAGGCTTTTTGAGGAGTCCACCTTATTAATGATAAGTGCCTCCACAATTGAGTCAAACCAACCAGCCCACTGAATCACCCTAGTACACCCCCAACTCATCGATCACGACCAACGGGGATCACCTATTCTAGACTCGTTTGAAAACGATGAGGCACTCTCGGAATTCATGGGACTAAGGGATATGATCCCATGTGGGGACCATAAGGTGGGTTTTGAAATCACACTGGACACACAGGCATACTATGGGGAGATGATTGAGTCCTTCAATCACAAAAGAAAAATATCGAGAATAAGCTCAGAGTTATTGAGTGAAAACCACACTATGGCACTCTCTAACCACAAAATAGTAAAAATAAAGGACACATCCAATGGTGAAAACCTCTCTGAGGCACTAGAGGATGAAGGATTCAATCTCCCCCTTCTACTCTACATCAAGATAAATCAACAGTATTGGCAAAATAGTGTAACCCTGTCAACCTAGGAACAGAAACAAAGCTGCAAATCACATTCTACGCTCAAACACTTCAAACAGAAGAACAAGAACTGTTGGCAGCATTCCTAAAAGAAAGAAAGGTAAATTTTGTGTGGACCTATGCTGGCATGCTAGGTCTAGACCCTAAAGTAGTAGTTCATCATTTGGTTGTTTACCCCGGAGCAAAACCAGTCAAACAAAAGCTAAGGAAGATGCACCCACAAATAGCCTTGCTCGTCAAGATTAAGCTACAGAAACTTCTAGATGCTGGCTTCATATGCCTGATCGACTATCCAAAATGGGTATCAAATCTTGTACCTATCTCAAAACCAAAAGGGGGTATCCACATCTGCACTGATTTCAGAGACCTAAACAAAGCATGTCCTAAGGATGATTTTCCACTACCCAACATTGACACGATAGTGGATATGATGGCCAGACATGAGATGATATCCCTAATGGATGGATTCTCAGAGTATAATCAGATAATGATAGCACAGGAAGACCAGCATAAAACAGCCTTTACATGTCCTTGGGGCACTTATTGCTAGAATTTAATGCCATTCGGATTGAAGAATGCAGGAGCTACATACCAAACATCCATGACATTGATCTTCCACGACATGATCCATAAAATAGTCGAAGACTATGTAGACGACATACTAGCTAAATCAAAGAAGAGACATGACCATGTAGCAACTCTAAGTGCTATCTTTGACAGGCTAGAACAATACAAGGTCAGACTCAACCCAAAGAAATGTGTCTTTGGAGTACAATCAGGGAAGCTACTGGGATACATAGTTTTGATGAGAGGGATAGAGGTGGACCCTGCAAAGGTAAAATCAATCCTTGAAATGGAAGCGCCAAGAACGTTAAAGCAACTCAAAGGATTGCAAGGAAGACTCCAGTCCATCTGAAGATTCATAGCACAACTGGAAAATAAGAAGATTGCCTATTCACACCTGCTTCACAAGGGAGTAGCCTTTAGATGGGACGACAAATGCGAGCAAGCATTTAGTAAAATTAAAGAATATCTACTTACACCACCTGTGTTGATGCCACCAATTGTAGGGAAACCATTGATTTTGTATATCTCAACAACAACAGCCACCCTTGGTGCCCTTTTAGCCCAGCATGATGAAAAGGGAACTGAGTGGGCCATCTACTATATCAACAGAACAATGGTGGGGCACAAGCTCAATTACACATCAATAGAAAAGGTTTGCCTAGCACTGGTATTTGCAGCTCAGAAATTCAGACACTGCATGCTAGCTCATCAAATCAAGTTGATTGCCAAGATAGACCCTCTAAAATATCTATTGTCAAAAGCAATGCTTACAGGAAAAATGGCTAAGTGGGTAATGATATTGTCTGAGCATGATATTGAGTATGTAGAACGAAAAGCCATAAAAGGACAAGTTATTGCGGACCAACTAGCAGAAGCTCCCCTCTACATAGACAACCCGCTCATATCAGAATTCCTAGATGAGTCCCTTTTCAACCTTGGTGCAGTCGACCACTGGAAATTGTACTTCGATGGCTCCCACATGTAGCGTGGATCAGGAGCCGATGTGTTTTTCATCACCCCACAAGGAGACTGCATACCCAGATCATATAAACTGGCATTCCCCTATATGAACAATATTGCAGAATACAAGGCTTTAACCATAGGCCTCAAGATTGTAGCACAGTGGTGAATCATGGCATTAAAGGTCTATGGGGACTCGCAACTTATCATCAACCAAGTCAATAGTGAATACCAAACTAAGGATGATAAGCTTGCACCATACAAAAAGGTGGTAGAAAGCCTGAAAGAATCATTCATTGACATCACCTTTGAGCAGATACCAAGGACAAACAACAGAGCAGCCGATGTAATGGCAACAATTGGATCCTTGCTAGGCATTCCTCGCAATATCTCCAAACATGAATTCCTCGTAGAACAACTTCTCATACCCACATTCGAGGTACCAGAGTCAGAATACGCATGTGAACTCGTTGGTCCTGGTGATTTTTGGTACCATGACATATACACCTACCTAAGATTAGGAATCCTCCCAAGTGACATCACCCCGAACCTAAAGCGAACCTTTGTCAAAAGTTCTTCATGATTCGTCATCCTGGGAGAGACCCTCTTCCATAGAAGTGTTGATGGAACCTTACTACGTTGTTTAAAACCTAAGGAATCCATGACTTCTCTAACCGAGGTACACAATGGCACGTGTGGTTCACACTCTAGTGGTATGACCTTGGCTAAGAAGTTGCTAAGAACCAGGTACTACTAGCCGACAATGGAGAGAGAGGCACATAACTTTGTCAAAAGGTGTCTGCAATGCCAACAGCATGGAGACCTCATTCATGCACCAGCTCAAGAACTGCATCCCATTGTTACACCTTGGCCCTTTTCACAGTGGGGGCTCAATCTCATCGGTAAAATCTCACCCACCTCATCCAATGGCCACAAGTTCATTATCACCGCCACTGAATATTTCACAAAGTGGGTTGAAGCAATTCCCATGACCTACATCACAGGAAACAAATATCCAAGTTCATCCTAAACTACCTCATTTTTTGATACGGTGTTCCCAATCAATTATCTCTTATAATGGGACACCCTTCAAAAATCAAGATGTTTGTGATTTATGTGAAAAATTCAAAATCCAACACCGCTTTTCCACTCCATACTATCCACAAGGCAATGGCCAAGAAAAAGCTACAAATAAAACCATTCTGAAAATCCTCAAGAAAATAGTCAATGACTTTGGTCGTGATTGGCATCTACAGTTAAATCCTGCCTTATGGGCCTACCGCACCAACATCCGTAAGCCAACAGGTGCCACCCCATTCTCCCTGGTCTACGGATTAGAAGCCATCCTCCCCATCGAGATTGAGCTCCTTTCACTGAGGATATCACTGCAAAACCTCATCACCGATGAGGAATATAGGGTTACAAGACTAAATGAGCTGGAATTACTAGATGAAAGGTGCATGAATGCCTTGAATCATCTACAGGTCTACTAGAATCGCTTGAAATAGAGCTACAACAAGAAGATCAGGCAATGCACTTTCCAAGTTGGTGACCTTGTGCTGAAAGAAAACCAAAAGAATGTGCCAACCCCAGATACAAAAGGAAAGTTTGAGCCCAACTAGCTAGGACCCTTCATCATCACTGCAAGTTACAAATCGAGGGCATATCAGCTATCGACACCAGAAGGCGAGCCTCTGCAAGAGCCCATGAATAGTTGGCACCTCAAAAAGTTTTATTCCTAAGAATTTGTAAGGTATAGAACTAAAAAATCAGAAAAAAGTCTTGAAAAAATGGTTACCTTGATGAAAACCTGGCAAACAGGCATCTTGGCGACAACAAAAAAAATCAAAAAATGCAAAAATCCAAAAAAAAATCGTCCTCTAGTGAAAACCACTTCGATGGTGCTTTGGACAAGTACCTTGGTGAAAACTTGGAAAATAGGCACCAAGTGTAAATAAAGCACCCCCCATCTACCAGGATTTGCACAATTCATTCATTCCATCACATCTCAATAAAACATCCATCCACTCATCCGCTCGCATCCATACCATAGCCTAGGCTGGTGTCCATATCATATTCCACCATGGTATTACTTGGCATATTCCTAAGGTCAGTTTGTCCTACCTTTTTCGAAGTAGTCTATCGCACCACACTGGGGGCATGTTCCCACAAGCATCAGATCGAATTCATGTATATTCTCGTGATCTTCTTCAAAATTCATCAAAAAATCCAAAAACATCAGAAAAATCAAAAATCCAAATCATTCAAAAAATCCAAAACATGTTTAAACATTCAAAAAGTCTTCAAAAAAGTTCATCATTGAGTCTTGTCAATTTTTCACCTTGTCTAAACTACATCGTCTCTGAGCTTGAACGTAGGCAAGATTGATCTTTGATCATCCCCCGAGATAGTTAGGTCAGTCCTTTAGGCGTCTGTTGCATTGGCAATCCGTTTGCCCATGTAGTCTACATCTTAAGTCAGTCCTTTAAGCAATAAAATGGCAATCCATTTGTCCATCTTATCATCATCCAGTCTATCGTCAATCGAACTACGTGGTCTATGCGTGTATAAAGTAGGCAAGGCTAATCTATGGATCAGCTTCCGAGACCCCTAGGATAGGTCTTTAAGTTAGTCTGTTCGTCGTAAATCTTGAAAATACCAAAAACATTAAAAAATGTAAAAATACCAAAAACAACCTAAAAATATCAGAAAAACCCAAAATGGTGCATCAATTTCATCTCGCTTTCACCCGTTATTGTCATCACTCATAATAAGGTCAATCGTTGCTTTCACCCTTTGGTGAGTCAGTCAGAAGCAAGTTTAACAGTTCCAAAAGTGAACACTCTAATCGTCAAAAGTCTTGGAAGCCTAGATCAGTCAGCCAGTAAGTTGGTCAACTCAAAGTATCAATAGCTTATCACCCAAATCAGTCCCATCAAAACCCTGATCACTACATGTCCTAGGATGAAGCTTTTCTGCGATGGACATAAGCATCAAGTATCCCTCACAATAGTTTAGTCTTGGCTAGTGGTATGAAAAACATTGGCTTGTTTGTTTACTTTATCTTGGTCTTTTTAGACTTATCTTATTTTGTGCTCATTCCAAGGACCTCTCAATGATGCCTAAACAAAACAGGTTTAGAGAGAAAGGAACGGGGCAATGATCATTATCTTTTTATTTGTTGTGCTTGTTGGATATCCTTGTAAAATAGCTTCATCAGGCATACTTTGCTTGTTTGTAGGAAAGATGTTTTAAGCGTCTTATTGACCACATAAGAAGGCTTGTCTTCTTATGTTTTGGCCCGAGATGTCTAGAATATCTGAACTGCATTCTGAATAAGGTTATGTTTTTCAAAGTGTGAACAAGAGTACTCCTATCTATTTGATGAGTCAAAGTCCATCGCACTAGGTACCACGCCATCCTGGTCGTTTATACCTTGATGCATCGTACCTATGTGTGTTATCAAACATAAAGTAATTAGCCCTTTGAAAATCCCAACTCCTGACAAGCAATACATCATCAATCATTAGCTTTTGTGGATCCTCCTTCCATTCTGCTTCTTCTTCTTCTATCTTTACTAACATTTCTATCTAAAATTGGTGTGTCGCATCAAAATATACATGAGGCTACCCATGGTCAATGATTGTCTATGCATCATCAGATTTGTCTACATCAAATAATTATATTTTGTCCGCTGATCAATAGAACCATTCCTCTCGCATTTTATTGCGATCTCGATCGGAAAATCATACATTTCCGCTTGACCTCTCGAGGGGGCAATATATCAGCGTAATTCTTCTCGCTGGGGCAATAGTGTGGCATCTGAAAAATCGAGAAATTTTGAACTTTGATCACAGCAGTTTATTCTTTGAATCAATGCAACAAGTACATTGCTTCAAAGAGGGGAAAAATGTAGACATGGAAAATGTACAATGTCAGTTGGACACACTTATTAACAACATTTCCTCTTAAATCATATTCTCATCATTTCATCACATTTTATCTCTTAATTTAATAAATCACTATTTATTGGATTAAGTCTTCTTCTTCCAATGATTAAATTAATCAATTTAATTTAATTAACCTTACATCCTTGTTTAATTAAATAAATCATTTTATTTGATTAAAATCTCTAAAGTCCTTTTATTAAATTAAATAAATTAAACCTTATTTGATTTAATCTAACATAGTCCTTCTTGATTAAATAAATCAAATCATTTATTTCTTCTCAATTCTGGACTTAAAATTAATTCATAAATCTAAGTTAAAATGGTCACATCATCTAATTCTTCTTTAAGTTAATAAAATCTTAATTAACTTAATCCTTCTCCTTAAAATCCTCTAGAGAATGCATGTGGCACAATAAATCAATTACATTGATTATTAATTCATCTATTTTCCCTCACAAAGCATCAAAAGGGAATATTCCCTTGTTTGAATTCAAAAATTCCAAGTGGACTTGTACATCCAACAAGGCATTCACTCCTCTTACATGTCCTTGTGAATTGAGCCAAGTGGCATTTATTCCATTCCTTTTTCCCTCTCACATGTCATTTCTCAAATTTGAAATTCCACCTAATTGCATTAATTGGCACTTTGGCCAAGATGTGCACAACCTTCAGCCATTCACATCTTGACAAGTGGCACTTGGCCATTGGATGTTGAATGATCCCACATTGTTCTATTTTACTATCTTTTCCATTTTGGAAATCTATAAATTGGAGACTTCTCTCTTCATTTGATGATCCACAACCTTCATGCAAAGTTACTCTCTTCAATTGAGAACTAATTTTGTTCATCACATCCAAACATTCATCATTCAATCCACAATCTATGCAAGTATACTATACTTCATTTCATCCACAAAAATCCATACACTTCAACCAAGGTTATTCTCTTCATTTGAGAATTAATCTTGTTCCTAACATCATACAGTTGGTTCAAGGATTGGGAAAGGGCTACTTACTACACAACATGGTGGCACCAATCCACTATGAGATAGTTGTTAATCATGTTTGCATATGCTTTTGTTTAGCTTGCACTGTTTTTTAGTTGCATTTTTTAACATGGTTAAATATTTCATAGGGATGTTAGATTTGCTAATTTAAACTAACTTTCATGCTAGCAACATGAAACGGTTTGAGTTGACTGTTTTGCAGGTTTTAGCATCCACATTATTAAATAAATCATTTTATTTAATTAAAATTTCTAAAGTATTCTTATTAAATTAAATAAATTAAACCTTATTTTATTTAATCCAATATGTTCCCTCTAGATTAAATAAATCAAAACATTTATTTAATAAATCATTTCCTCTCAATTCTTGACTTAAAATTTATTCATAAACTTAAGTCTAAATTCTCACATCACCTAATTCTTCATTAATTTAATCAAAAGCATGATTAAGTTAATCTTTTTCAATAAAATTCTCTAGAGAATGCAAGTTGCACAATTAATCAAATACTTTGATTTATTAATTCATCCATTTTCGCTCACAAAGCATCAAAATGGAATATTCCCTCATTTGAATTCAAAAAGCCAAGTGGACTTAGTCCTTTCAACAAAGCATTCAAGACCTCTTACATGTCCTTGACCTTGAGCCAAGTGACACTAACTCCATTTCTCTTCCCTCTTCAACAAATCAACTCACAATTTCAAATTCAAATATATGCATTTATCATGCACATTGGTCAAAATGTGCTCATTCCTCCTCCAACCACATGAGGACAAGTGGCACAAAGCCATTGGATTATCCTTTGTCCCACATTGCTCAATCTGAATCATTTTCTTCCAAATTGAAGTCTATAAATTGGAGACTCCTCTCCTCACTTATCATACACAATCCACATGCAAAGTTACTCTCTCCAATTGAGAACTAATTTTGCTCATTTCATCCAAGCATTCATCATTTTTCACACTTATATCAAGATTATGCTCAAATATCTTTGAAGATTTGACCATTTCTAAATCATCCACATTGCAACCTATGAATTGGGAAAGGGCCAATTGCAACACTCCATTGGCACCGATTCCCCCATGGGATCATCAATCTATTGGCTAGATTAGGATTTACTTTCATGTTATTTTGTTTTTTCTTCATTTCCTAATAGTTAATTTAAATAGGTGGGTTTTATGGGGAATCTCTCATGCTTGTGTACATACATTTGATCTAACATCTAACCATGTTTTGTTGCTCTTGTGCATTTGCAGGTTTAGGGGTTCACATTTTGGCGCTAGAAGGAGGGCTTGAAAACTTCTAAATCACGTTTTTTTTTTAAATTTTTCGCGGTTTCTAACATTTTTTGCGCAGACACAACAAAATCAACCACGCGGCACAATATCGAGCTGCCTTCAGCACAACAACACAATACTCCACTGCTTTCAGACATGTAGCGCCATATTGACCCACGCTCGGCTCCCTAACTTCACCATGTACCCCGCATGCTTGTATTTTTTTTTAAATTTCTAACTCCGCCACGCCCACCTCGACGACACAATATTCCACCGCCTGCATCACCATGGCACAGTATCGCACCACGATTTCTCCAAACTCCGCCGCTCCATCTTTTCCACCTAATTTTTTTTAAAATATCAAACTAAGCTGCCCCCAAATTGCGCCGGTTGCCTCTGTCACGCCACTTTTGCGCTCGCTGTCTCTGCAGAGTGCCACCCAAAGTCGACCTGCGATGCTATATAGCGCTGCTTTGTTTTCAAAATCCACCGATTTTGCAAACTCCACCGCTTTTGAAAACTCTGCCGTGAGAAAACTGTGAAGTTTAAATTAGCATGTGGTTTTTAAATTTAAGATTTTTTAATCTTTAAATGGTTTTCTGTCTTTATTGTTCTCTGGTTTTTCTATCATTTTGCAAGTTGGAGCAAAGGAAGAAGTTTATCATGATGTCATATTCACCAAACCAAAGTGTTTTTAAACACTAAAGTGTTCTTTAACACTCTTTAAAAAATTTGTTAAACATCTTTGACCTTAGGAAGACTAAATTCAATTTGGGTTAAAAAGAACAAGCAATTTATTTTTTTATGACACCATGCCTTTTATGTTGTACAAAGTGTTTTTTAACACTAAAGTGTTTTTCATCACTCTTTAAAGAATTTGATAAGTTCATTGATCTTAGGACACTAATTTTCCATTGGGTTCTAAAATAAACAAAATCAAAATTTTCTTTTCAAAAGTTGCAAAGGGGCTGAAAAGAACTTTAGACAAACACACTTGATTTTGTTTAAAGGATTAAAAAATTGAACAAGGCAATCTCACACTTCATTTTGGTGCTTAAAAAGAATTCATCATTGCTTTGAGGTCTAAAATGAACAAGTGTTTTCAATGTTTTGCAAACTTTTTCATAAGTTAATATCATTAAAAATGTGTATGCGCTTCTCTCACGCTTCATTGTGATCTTGAGAATCAAAAACATTTTGGTGATATTAGGTTGTTAAGAATATTGCCTCCACATTTCAATTTGGGCACTTAAATGAACAAAACATGTGAGTGTGAATAGACTTATTGCGAGTGTTCTCCTTTTGTTTTTAAACAAAGGTTGATCAAACTATGAATAATGTTTGTTCGCTATTGTTTATCTAAGAGGGCCTGCCTTGTGGGTAAAAGTACTCACCCAAGGGAATGACCCAATCGGGAACACGCTAAAGCCAAGCGACTTCCAACTGGTATATAAGTGTGGATTCTTGAGGAAAGTTCAAAGAATCACGAGGATTATTCTGACGAGATGGACAAAAATGGACTCTCACCGATGTTGAATAATCCCCCACAAACGAAATGCCCGAATTAGAACCCTTTGTTTAGAAAAAGGCCAAAACCTTGTTTATCTTGTTGGTGAAAAAGGTCATGTCCTTTGAAGCCACCCCATGTTATACATGTAGTCTTGTTGTGGAAATAGAAGGTATGCCATGGGAGATTCATAGGTACTAATGCTAGGCTGACTCAAGAAGTGTGTGCCATGGAGGGGAGCCAGTGTGGTCAAGCATTTAGCCATTCACACAAGATATGCGCAGCTGAATTTATCCAAGTGGGAACCCAACAAGATATTGCCTCATCATCCTAGGATTGTAAAAGGGCTTGAAAGGAAAAGAACACATTGCTTGGTTCTCAAAAAATGCTTGAAAACAAACATTCACAAGACCTTCAAATTTCAAATCCGTTGTGAGAAAAAAATACTCTTGATGAATTTAGATACTCTTGCTTTCCCTAGGGATCATATTCCTAGAGGTTTCTAAGTGCACAAATTCTACCATCATTTGTTTTCAACAAGGTTAAACATAACGAACTTTTTCCCTATTATCCTTGATTCCCACACAATGGACCTTGTGGGATGAGAAAGAAAGTGGGACACTAGACATATAGTTTGAAACCTAAGCAAGCGAAGTGTATTTGATAAAAATAAATTCATTAAACCAAGATAAAGAGACAAATTGAACTTCATGTGTGTTGTTTCCAATGATTTCACGCAAGATCAAAATCCCAAAACCAAAGTTCAAGAAAATTAGTCTAAAAGTCCATGAGAAACGCCTTGAGATGCTCCTTGAAGTAAGAGAAAGACTTGTATACAACTTTTACAAAAAAGCCTCAAGGAATAATCTAGCATTGTATGCATTTTATTGTCAACAAAATCTCAAACTTTTTGAAAGGTTTTCCTTTCTCCTATAGGAAGTCTATCATGTTCTTCAATACTGAGGTTTTGTAGAGAGAGTCGTGTCTAGGATAAGGTTCAAGATCAAAGTCGTCATTCATTCCTCCATCAACCAAATCTCATTTGCATCAACAAACCTTTTGTGAACTCTAGAAAAATTTCTCATGCTAAACTTAAAGGGCTAAACCAACATCACCCTATCTTGGCTTAACACACCTAGCCAAAATAGTCAAACCTTTGGAAGAATTTACCTTTAGGATAACACAACTTCCTAAGGTCTACTAGTTCACAAATCATATTGGCTTAACACACTTAGCTAATTCATTCACTTGTGCAAGTTCCCTTAGGATAATGCAACTTCCTAGGGAATACAACTTCACTGCAAATCCTATTTGACTTAATGCATCTAGTCAAATTATCACAATCAATCTAAGCCCTTAGAAGTCTAGCATAAACCTTCAAAGAGTTCTCCAAAATGTTTCATTCACTCGTCCCATTTATTTATCCCATCACCATTACCACCCTCTTTGATCATTTAACTTCCCTAGTTCTTTTCTTTTTGGGCCTTAAAGGTTAGGATCAAGCAATCCCTATTTTTTATGGTCCAAACAAGATCTCAATACAAGAAGAACATGGAGAATATCAGAGAAATATTAACTTATATGGACATGAGTCAGTTAAACTCTAAAATAAACCTAGCGGGATCAAGAAATCCCCCAAGTAACTCTCCTTTATCATCACAAAATACTCAAGAGGAGAGCCATCAAGAGGACATCACAAATGAGGACATGGGGATGACACAATCTGAAATGATAAAAATAGTTCAAAATCTGGAGAACCACAAAATCGTCAATGCCATGTTCAAGTACTTGAATACGCTAGTAGAGGGAGGAGTCCAGTTCCCTCCTGACCTTGACGCAAGCACTAGTATAGATATGCCTCTTACAAATGCATCCTAGATGTCAAATGTCAATCAAGAAATACTTCACACCACATTGGCCATCACACCAACCTCGCTGAATGTAGACAAGGGGAGTGCCATGTTCCAAGAATTGCAAAGGCACCACTGGTGGCTAACAAGGAGGAAGTCATCACCACCACATCGAATACTTCTATCCCAGAAAATCCATCCCACCCCTACGTCCCACTCACCTTCCATAACCACGCTAGCTCATCTTCATTCCGTGCAACACCAGCCTGTCAAACAAACATACAGACTTCTCTACCACTTGGAGAAGGGGGTTTGTTTGGAACAACTGAGGTTGCTAATTCTTTTTTCCAAAGTAACATCCCATCCCTTCCCCCATTTCCATTTACAAACACATCACCTCTCGAATTGGGTTTTCCTCCTCTCAACATCGATAGTTTCTCGGAACCAAGCAATTTAAACATCACACCCAATTCCCTCTTCTTGCCCATATCATCACAACAACAAGTGGCAACCATTCAAGCCACTACATCAATTGGTCCTCAAATATCCCAAAACATACCATCTCAAGGACCAAACATCTCAACCACCCTCCAACAACCCAAATCCCAATCACCACCATAATCCCTTCACCCATCACAATGATCAGTATGATTCTCGTTCCACCCCCAATCCCACCAAAAGCCTGCACGACAAACTCATTCACCACTCTAATCCAAACCCTCCAAAGGACTAACCAACAGAGAGTACTCCAATGATAGCAGCAAGCTCAATCCCAAGCACAAGCCCAAGAACAAGCTCAAGCTCAAGCCCAAGCACAAGCTCAAGCTCAAGCCCAAGCACAAGCCTAACAATAGGCACAAGCCCAATACCAAGTGCAATTGCAAGTGATCCTTTTGCAAGCATACCAACAAGCCTTGCAAGATTTTCAGGCACAACAACAGGCTTCATGGGAACAACAATAGATGGACCAACAACAAGCGTTGTTGGAACAACAATAGCAAGATCAACAACAAGTTTTGACACAAATGCAGGCATACCAATAGGATTTGAACACACAATAGAGCTTGTAGCAAACATCCAATAGTACTCTTCCCACCCATCAAACACCTCAAAACTCCTTCATTCCACCTCACGACCTGAGAAAGGATGTTGCAACACAAATTAAACTGATTTTGCAGCAAGTGTTGGACTTACAAGCAGGAAAAACCACAAGAACACTGGGGAACTTGTGCCCTTACCCTTTCGACAAAATTCTCACCATGATACCATTCCCAAAAGGATTCGAGATCCCCAAATTTGACAAGTACAATGGGATAGGTAACCCTAAAAACCATGTCAGGGAATTTCAGGTGCATTGCATGGAGGTTGCATATGATGACACGTACCTAATGCAACTCTTCCCTCGTAGTCTGACTAGTCCAACCATGGAATGGTTTTCTCGCCTACCCATGGGCATTAAAAAATTTGAGGAAATCATTGAAGATTTCCTTAAGAATTATGCCTTCAATATGGGTGCAAACGTTAGTTTGGAAGAAATATCTATAGTCAAACAAAGAAAAGGGGAGCTATTCGCATCCTTCTTGCAAAGATGGCGATCCAAGGCCAATCAAAGCAAGTGGACCATGCCAAAAGAACAAAAAGTTTGCACCATCATAGCCAATCTAGACGACAACTTGGAATTCTACTTGAAAATGTAGTGCATCACATCATATGGCCAACTAATCCCAAAGGCGCTCAACATCGAAAGAGCCCAGGTGCTCAACATCAAAAGAGCCCTTACTGTGTGAGGAGGCACACCAACATTCACTCCACCATAAGATAACCGCTCATCTAATAATTAAAATGATAAACCTTGAACTTGGTTGAGGAATAAAAATATCACGAATGACGGTGTGGTCAATGCTAAAGTGGTCATTAGTGCCCCTAAGCAGAATACCCAAACCCATCATCAACCACAAAATCACAATCGCAACAATGTGCAGACTAATGTGGTAGTAGAACAACAACAACCAACACCCACCAATCAAATAAAAAACTTGGGCAATCAAGGAGGACCACCTCCCCGCAACAAGTATCCTCCCAAGCGGAAATTCACAGCTCTTGGTGAATCAATTGAGTCCATAATGAAGAAGTTGGTCAAAGAGAACCTAATTAAAATCTCTAACTCATAGAAATACATAGAACCCATGACCAAGCCACCATGGTATAACGAGAACCTCTTTTGTGACTTTCACAAAGTCAAAGGACATACCACCGCCAATTGCATGAGACTCAAAAACATCATCCAAGACCTCATTGAGGATAAAATTATCAATATCAAACAGCCTACTGGAAACCAAGACCTGAAAATATACACGACTCTGATGCCGAACCATAACCAAGGAAAAAATCAGGGAAATAACCAAGGAAACAATAAGGGCAAGAAAAAGTATGCTAGTGCTAATCTAGTGTATGAGGAGATAGTCGGGTGTGTTGATGAAATGGTCACAATCATAAATGTCAAGGGAGCCAACAACGACTGTGGAGTCACCACACGTGGCGGAAAGGTTAACATTGCCAGGGCACCAACTAAGACCCCCATTTCTAATACAAAGGCCGTCCCCTATGACTACAATGTCACTAACCAGCTGAAGAGAACACCCACCCAAATCTCCATTATGGAACTATTGAAAATCTTCGCTTCCCATAGAAAGATCCTTGATGAAGCACTAGTTGCATCCACCATCTCTGCCACCCTTGATGTAAAAAAATTCTAGGCTATGGTGGGTAGCATCGTTACCCCAAATCTCATTACATTTTTAGACCAAGATTTCCCTCCGCAACCATCTCATAATCGCGCACTCCACCTCCAAGTACTAGTCCATAAAAATAAATTCAAACGAGTCCTGATGGATGGAGGTGCATGCCTTAATATTTGTTCTCTAAAGCTCATAAATAAATTGGGATTCACAGAGGATTCCATCAATAAGAACAAAAGCATCACAATAAGGGCATATGACGACCAATAAAGAGTGTCTCAAGGCACTATCAAAATCCCCATCCAAGTGGGGCTGACAACTATGGAAACCACCTGTCAGGTCGTCGATCGTGACCTACCATACAACATCCTCTTGGGATGCCCGTGGATACATGGAATGAAGGTAATGGCCTCAACTTATCACCAATGCATCAAGTTCTCACATTAGAATGAGGAGGTCAGTATATATGGGGATCACGAACCCTTTGCCTACTGCAAAAACTTGAAATCAAAGTTTTATAAGATCCCCCAAGTACCCAAAAATGATGAAGGACCATCTACTTCATACATAGACCCAACTAATCTTGCTTCCACTTCTGCGACAAAGACACCTGCCATCCCTGACATATCTGAGATTAAAAACATGATCCAGGACAATGGATGTGGTGATTACAGAATGAAAAGAAACACATTTGTTGTAGGAGAGTTACCACAATCTCCTAGGTCACATGGACAACCCCAGCTAGTTGAAACACCTATCCACACTGTTAGAGCAGAACCTTTTGGATTCCACCAATGGGGGGATCTCAGTTGAGAGAACATGGATAAAGAGGACATCTCAAACACACTATACCAATATGAAAGACCCACTCCCACCCTACCCATGGAGAAGAGTAACAAAGGGTTACAAATGATGTTTAGCATGGGCTATAATAGGAATGAAAGCCTTGGAAGAAACAGTGATGGATGGTTGGAGCCCATCATTGTAGAAAGAAGAATGCAAAACCTTGGCCTTGTCTATACTCCTCCAAGTATAACCATATGTGGCAGAGGTACTCCCAGAAGGGTAGTCAGGTCCTCTCTTCAGGTAACAACAACCATTCCTAGACCACCTGTATGCCTAGGTATCCCACTTGATAAATTCACTTTTGACGTCACCAATATTTGTGCTAGTAGTGATGATGATGATACCATAGTAGGTCTCCCTAGGCTCTTTGAGGATTCTACCCTATTAATGATTAGTACCTCCACAACTGAGTGAAACCAATGAACCCAGCGAATCACCCTAGTACACCCACAACTCATCGATCATGATCAATGAGGACCACCAATTCTCGACTCATTCAAAAATGATGAGGTGCTCTTAGAATTCATGGGACTAAGGGATACAATTTTGTATGGGGATCACAAGGCTAGATTCAACATCAAACTGGACACACATGCATACTATGGGGAGAGGATTGAGTCCTTCAGTCGCAAAAGGAAAATATCGAGAATAAGCTCAAGGTTATTAAGTGAAAACCACACTGTGGCATTCTCTAACCACAAAATAGTAAAAATAAAGGACACATCCAATGGTGAAAACCTCTCTGAGGCATCAGAGGATGAAGGATTCAATCTCCCCCCTACCGCGTTACATCAAGAGAAGGCAACAGTCCTGGTAGAACAGTGCAACCCTGTCAACTTGGGAATAGAAACAAAGCCACAAATCACATTCTATGCTCAAACACTTCAAAAAAAAGAACAAGAACTCTTGGCAGCATTCTTAAGAGAAAGAAAGGTAAAATTTACATGGAATTATGTTGACATGCCAGGGCTAGATCCAGAAGTAGTAGTTCATCATTTGGCCGTTCACCCCAGAGTGAAACCAGTTAGACAAAAACTAAGAAAAATGCACCCATAGATAGCTCTGCTTGTGAAGATTGAATTACAAAAACTCTTAGACATTGGATTCATATGACCAATTGACTATCTAGAATGGGTATCACATCTTGTTCCAGTCTTAAAACCAAATGGGGGCATCCGCATTTGCACGGACTTTAGAGATCTAAACAAAGCATGTCCTAAGGATGATTTTC
>CM021101.1:168956786-169159319 GCA_007115665.2 Sequoiadendron giganteum | reverse complement strand
ATTCACTCCACCATAGGATAACCGCTCGTCTAACAACTACAATGATAAACCTCGAACATGGTCGAGGAATAAAAATATCACAAACGACGGCGTGGTCGATGCTAAAGTTGTCATCAGTGCCCCTAAGCAAAATACCCAAAACCATCATCAACCGCAAAATTATAATCACAACAATGTGCAGACTAATGTGGTAGTAGCACAACCACAACCATCTTCCACCAATCAAGTCAACAATTTGGGTAATCAAGGAGGACCACCTCCCCGCAACATGTTTCCCTCCAAGAGGAAGTTCACGACTCTTGGTGAATCGATTGAGTCTACAATGAAGAAGCTGGTAAAGTAGAATCTAATCAAAATCTCTAACTCCGAGCAGTACACAGAGCCCATGACTAAACTGACGTGGTATAATGAGAATCTCCTTTATGACTTTCACAAAGTCAAAGGAAACACCACCGCAAATTGCATGAGACTCAAAAACATCATCCAAGACCTCATTGAGGATAAGGTCATCAACATCAAGCAGCCGACCGAAAACCAAGACTTGAAAATATACACGAATCTGATGCTGAACCATAACCAAGGGAATAATAAGGGCAAGCAAAAGTATGCTAGTGCTAATCTAGTATACGAGGAGATAGTGGGATGCATTGATGAAATGGTCACCGTCATCAATATCAAGGGAGCCAACAATGACTGTGGAGTCACCACATGAGGTAGAAAGGTTACCATTGCTAGGGCACCTGCTAAGACCCCCATTTCCAATACAAAGGCCATCTCCTATGATTACAATGTCATTGACCAGCTGAAAAGAACACCCGCCAAAATCTCCATCATGGAACTACTGAAAATCTCTGCCACCCATAGGAAGATCCTTGATGAAGCACTAGTTGCATCTACTGTTGCTGCCACCCTTGACACAGAGCAATTTTAGGCTATGGTGGGTAACATCGTTACCCCGAATCTCATTACATTTTTGGATCAAGATTTTCCTCCACAGCCATCTCATAACCGCGCACTCCACCTCCAAGTCCTAATCCACAAAAAGAAAGTCAAACGAGTCCTGGTAGATGGAGGTGCAGGCCTTAATATTTGTTCTCTAAAACTCATAAAGAAATTGGGATTCACTGAGGATTCCATCAATAAAAACAAAAGCATCACAATAAGGGCATACTATGACCAGGAAAGAGTGTCTTAGGGCACTATCAAGATCCCCATTCAAGTGGGGCCAGCAACCATGGAAACCACCTGTCAGGTCCTCGACCTCGACCTACCGTACAACATCCTCTTGGGATGCCTGTGGATCCATGGAATGAAGGCAATGGCCTCGAACTATCACCAATGCATCAAGTTCTCCCATCAGAATGAGGAGGTCACTATATATGGGGATCTCGAACCTTTTTCCTATTGCAAAAACTTGGAAGCCAAGTTTTACAAGATCCCTCAAGCGCCCAAAAATGATGAAGGACCATCTACTTCATACATAGACCCGGCCAATCTCACCTCCACTTCTGCGACAAAGACACCCGCCATCCCCGACATATCTGAGATTAAAAACATGATCCAGGGCAATGGATGTGGTGATTACAGAATGAAGAGAAATGCATTTGTTGTAGGAGAGTTACCACAATCTCCTAGGTCGCATGGACAACCCAGCCAGTGCAAACACCTATCCGCACTATTAGAGCAGAACCCTCTGGATTCCACCGTTGGGGGGATCTCAGTCGGGAGAACGTGGATGAAGAAGACATCTTGAACACACTATACCAGGATGAAAGACCCACTCCCAACCTATCCATGGAAGAAACTAACAAAGGGTTACAAATGATGTTTGGTATGGGTTATAATAGGAATGAGAGCCTTGGAAGAAACAGTGATGGATGGTTGGAGCCCATCATTGTAGAAAGAAGAATGCAGAACCTTGGCCTTGGCTATACTCCTCTGAGTATAATCGTACATGGAAGAGGTACTCCCAGAAGAGCAGTCAGGTCCTCTCCCCAGGTAACAACAACCACTCCTAGACCACCTGTTTGCTTAGGTATCCTGCTCGATAATTACACCTTTGACGTCACTGATGTTTGTGCTAGTAGTGACGATGACAATACCATAGCAGGTCTCACTAGGCTTTTTGAGGAGTCCACCTTATTAATGATAAGTGCCTCCACAATTGAGTCAAACCAACCAGCCCACTGAATCACCCTAGTACACCCCCAACTCATCGATCACGACCAACGGGGATCACCTATTCTAGACTCGTTTGAAAACGATGAGGCACTCTCGGAATTCATGGGACTAAGGGATATGATCCCATGTGGGGACCATAAGGTGGGTTTTGAAATCACACTGGACACACAGGCATACTATGGGGAGATGATTGAGTCCTTCAATCACAAAAGAAAAATATCGAGAATAAGCTCAGAGTTATTGAGTGAAAACCACACTATGGCACTCTCTAACCACAAAATAGTAAAAATAAAGGACACATCCAATGGTGAAAACCTCTCTGAGGCACTAGAGGATGAAGGATTCAATCTCCCCCTTCTACTCTACATCAAGATAAATCAACAGTATTGGCAAAATAGTGTAACCCTGTCAACCTAGGAACAGAAACAAAGCTGCAAATCACATTCTACGCTCAAACACTTCAAACAGAAGAACAAGAACTGTTGGCAGCATTCCTAAAAGAAAGAAAGGTAAATTTTGTGTGGACCTATGCTGGCATGCTAGGTCTAGACCCTAAAGTAGTAGTTCATCATTTGGTTGTTTACCCCGGAGCAAAACCAGTCAAACAAAAGCTAAGGAAGATGCACCCACAAATAGCCTTGCTCGTCAAGATTAAGCTACAGAAACTTCTAGATGCTGGCTTCATATGCCTGATCGACTATCCAAAATGGGTATCAAATCTTGTACCTATCTCAAAACCAAAAGGGGGTATCCACATCTGCACTGATTTCAGAGACCTAAACAAAGCATGTCCTAAGGATGATTTTCCACTACCCAACATTGACACGATAGTGGATATGATGGCCAGACATGAGATGATATCCCTAATGGATGGATTCTCAGAGTATAATCAGATAATGATAGCACAGGAAGACCAGCATAAAACAGCCTTTACATGTCCTTGGGGCACTTATTGCTAGAATTTAATGCCATTCGGATTGAAGAATGCAGGAGCTACATACCAAACATCCATGACATTGATCTTCCACGACATGATCCATAAAATAGTCGAAGACTATGTAGACGACATACTAGCTAAATCAAAGAAGAGACATGACCATGTAGCAACTCTAAGTGCTATCTTTGACAGGCTAGAACAATACAAGGTCAGACTCAACCCAAAGAAATGTGTCTTTGGAGTACAATCAGGGAAGCTACTGGGATACATAGTTTTGATGAGAGGGATAGAGGTGGACCCTGCAAAGGTAAAATCAATCCTTGAAATGGAAGCGCCAAGAACGTTAAAGCAACTCAAAGGATTGCAAGGAAGACTCCAGTCCATCTGAAGATTCATAGCACAACTGGAAAATAAGAAGATTGCCTATTCACACCTGCTTCACAAGGGAGTAGCCTTTAGATGGGACGACAAATGCGAGCAAGCATTTAGTAAAATTAAAGAATATCTACTTACACCACCTGTGTTGATGCCACCAATTGTAGGGAAACCATTGATTTTGTATATCTCAACAACAACAGCCACCCTTGGTGCCCTTTTAGCCCAGCATGATGAAAAGGGAACTGAGTGGGCCATCTACTATATCAACAGAACAATGGTGGGGCACAAGCTCAATTACACATCAATAGAAAAGGTTTGCCTAGCACTGGTATTTGCAGCTCAGAAATTCAGACACTGCATGCTAGCTCATCAAATCAAGTTGATTGCCAAGATAGACCCTCTAAAATATCTATTGTCAAAAGCAATGCTTACAGGAAAAATGGCTAAGTGGGTAATGATATTGTCTGAGCATGATATTGAGTATGTAGAACGAAAAGCCATAAAAGGACAAGTTATTGCGGACCAACTAGCAGAAGCTCCCCTCTACATAGACAACCCGCTCATATCAGAATTCCTAGATGAGTCCCTTTTCAACCTTGGTGCAGTCGACCACTGGAAATTGTACTTCGATGGCTCCCACATGTAGCGTGGATCAGGAGCCGATGTGTTTTTCATCACCCCACAAGGAGACTGCATACCCAGATCATATAAACTGGCATTCCCCTATATGAACAATATTGCAGAATACAAGGCTTTAACCATAGGCCTCAAGATTGTAGCACAGTGGTGAATCATGGCATTAAAGGTCTATGGGGACTCGCAACTTATCATCAACCAAGTCAATAGTGAATACCAAACTAAGGATGATAAGCTTGCACCATACAAAAAGGTGGTAGAAAGCCTGAAAGAATCATTCATTGACATCACCTTTGAGCAGATACCAAGGACAAACAACAGAGCAGCCGATGTAATGGCAACAATTGGATCCTTGCTAGGCATTCCTCGCAATATCTCCAAACATGAATTCCTCGTAGAACAACTTCTCATACCCACATTCGAGGTACCAGAGTCAGAATACGCATGTGAACTCGTTGGTCCTGGTGATTTTTGGTACCATGACATATACACCTACCTAAGATTAGGAATCCTCCCAAGTGACATCACCCCGAACCTAAAGCGAACCTTTGTCAAAAGTTCTTCATGATTCGTCATCCTGGGAGAGACCCTCTTCCATAGAAGTG
Organism: Sequoiadendron giganteum; assembly: GCA_007115665.2. Taxonomy (NCBI): domain Eukaryota; kingdom Viridiplantae; phylum Streptophyta; class Pinopsida; order Cupressales; family Cupressaceae; genus Sequoiadendron; species Sequoiadendron giganteum. The sequence continues at coordinate 169,154,582 of CM021101.1, read as the reverse complement.
TTGATGGAACCTTACTACGTTGTTTAAAACCTAAGGAATCCATGACTTCTCTAACCGAGGTACACAATGGCACGTGTGGTTCACACTCTAGTGGTATGACCTTGGCTAAGAAGTTGCTAAGAACCAGGTACTACTAGCCGACAATGGAGAGAGAGGCACATAACTTTGTCAAAAGGTGTCTGCAATGCCAACAGCATGGAGACCTCATTCATGCACCAGCTCAAGAACTGCATCCCATTGTTACACCTTGGCCCTTTTCACAGTGGGGGCTCAATCTCATCGGTAAAATCTCACCCACCTCATCCAATGGCCACAAGTTCATTATCACCGCCACTGAATATTTCACAAAGTGGGTTGAAGCAATTCCCATGACCTACATCACAGGAAACAAATATCCAAGTTCATCCTAAACTACCTCATTTTTTGATACGGTGTTCCCAATCAATTATCTCTTATAATGGGACACCCTTCAAAAATCAAGATGTTTGTGATTTATGTGAAAAATTCAAAATCCAACACCGCTTTTCCACTCCATACTATCCACAAGGCAATGGCCAAGAAAAAGCTACAAATAAAACCATTCTGAAAATCCTCAAGAAAATAGTCAATGACTTTGGTCGTGATTGGCATCTACAGTTAAATCCTGCCTTATGGGCCTACCGCACCAACATCCGTAAGCCAACAGGTGCCACCCCATTCTCCCTGGTCTACGGATTAGAAGCCATCCTCCCCATCGAGATTGAGCTCCTTTCACTGAGGATATCACTGCAAAACCTCATCACCGATGAGGAATATAGGGTTACAAGACTAAATGAGCTGGAATTACTAGATGAAAGGTGCATGAATGCCTTGAATCATCTACAGGTCTACTAGAATCGCTTGAAATAGAGCTACAACAAGAAGATCAGGCAATGCACTTTCCAAGTTGGTGACCTTGTGCTGAAAGAAAACCAAAAGAATGTGCCAACCCCAGATACAAAAGGAAAGTTTGAGCCCAACTAGCTAGGACCCTTCATCATCACTGCAAGTTACAAATCGAGGGCATATCAGCTATCGACACCAGAAGGCGAGCCTCTGCAAGAGCCCATGAATAGTTGGCACCTCAAAAAGTTTTATTCCTAAGAATTTGTAAGGTATAGAACTAAAAAATCAGAAAAAAGTCTTGAAAAAATGGTTACCTTGATGAAAACCTGGCAAACAGGCATCTTGGCGACAACAAAAAAAATCAAAAAATGCAAAAATCCAAAAAAAAATCGTCCTCTAGTGAAAACCACTTCGATGGTGCTTTGGACAAGTACCTTGGTGAAAACTTGGAAAATAGGCACCAAGTGTAAATAAAGCACCCCCCATCTACCAGGATTTGCACAATTCATTCATTCCATCACATCTCAATAAAACATCCATCCACTCATCCGCTCGCATCCATACCATAGCCTAGGCTGGTGTCCATATCATATTCCACCATGGTATTACTTGGCATATTCCTAAGGTCAGTTTGTCCTACCTTTTTCGAAGTAGTCTATCGCACCACACTGGGGGCATGTTCCCACAAGCATCAGATCGAATTCATGTATATTCTCGTGATCTTCTTCAAAATTCATCAAAAAATCCAAAAACATCAGAAAAATCAAAAATCCAAATCATTCAAAAAATCCAAAACATGTTTAAACATTCAAAAAGTCTTCAAAAAAGTTCATCATTGAGTCTTGTCAATTTTTCACCTTGTCTAAACTACATCGTCTCTGAGCTTGAACGTAGGCAAGATTGATCTTTGATCATCCCCCGAGATAGTTAGGTCAGTCCTTTAGGCGTCTGTTGCATTGGCAATCCGTTTGCCCATGTAGTCTACATCTTAAGTCAGTCCTTTAAGCAATAAAATGGCAATCCATTTGTCCATCTTATCATCATCCAGTCTATCGTCAATCGAACTACGTGGTCTATGCGTGTATAAAGTAGGCAAGGCTAATCTATGGATCAGCTTCCGAGACCCCTAGGATAGGTCTTTAAGTTAGTCTGTTCGTCGTAAATCTTGAAAATACCAAAAACATTAAAAAATGTAAAAATACCAAAAACAACCTAAAAATATCAGAAAAACCCAAAATGGTGCATCAATTTCATCTCGCTTTCACCCGTTATTGTCATCACTCATAATAAGGTCAATCGTTGCTTTCACCCTTTGGTGAGTCAGTCAGAAGCAAGTTTAACAGTTCCAAAAGTGAACACTCTAATCGTCAAAAGTCTTGGAAGCCTAGATCAGTCAGCCAGTAAGTTGGTCAACTCAAAGTATCAATAGCTTATCACCCAAATCAGTCCCATCAAAACCCTGATCACTACATGTCCTAGGATGAAGCTTTTCTGCGATGGACATAAGCATCAAGTATCCCTCACAATAGTTTAGTCTTGGCTAGTGGTATGAAAAACATTGGCTTGTTTGTTTACTTTATCTTGGTCTTTTTAGACTTATCTTATTTTGTGCTCATTCCAAGGACCTCTCAATGATGCCTAAACAAAACAGGTTTAGAGAGAAAGGAACGGGGCAATGATCATTATCTTTTTATTTGTTGTGCTTGTTGGATATCCTTGTAAAATAGCTTCATCAGGCATACTTTGCTTGTTTGTAGGAAAGATGTTTTAAGCGTCTTATTGACCACATAAGAAGGCTTGTCTTCTTATGTTTTGGCCCGAGATGTCTAGAATATCTGAACTGCATTCTGAATAAGGTTATGTTTTTCAAAGTGTGAACAAGAGTACTCCTATCTATTTGATGAGTCAAAGTCCATCGCACTAGGTACCACGCCATCCTGGTCGTTTATACCTTGATGCATCGTACCTATGTGTGTTATCAAACATAAAGTAATTAGCCCTTTGAAAATCCCAACTCCTGACAAGCAATACATCATCAATCATTAGCTTTTGTGGATCCTCCTTCCATTCTGCTTCTTCTTCTTCTATCTTTACTAACATTTCTATCTAAAATTGGTGTGTCGCATCAAAATATACATGAGGCTACCCATGGTCAATGATTGTCTATGCATCATCAGATTTGTCTACATCAAATAATTATATTTTGTCCGCTGATCAATAGAACCATTCCTCTCGCATTTTATTGCGATCTCGATCGGAAAATCATACATTTCCGCTTGACCTCTCGAGGGGGCAATATATCAGCGTAATTCTTCTCGCTGGGGCAATAGTGTGGCATCTGAAAAATCGAGAAATTTTGAACTTTGATCACAGCAGTTTATTCTTTGAATCAATGCAACAAGTACATTGCTTCAAAGAGGGGAAAAATGTAGACATGGAAAATGTACAATGTCAGTTGGACACACTTATTAACAACATTTCCTCTTAAATCATATTCTCATCATTTCATCACATTTTATCTCTTAATTTAATAAATCACTATTTATTGGATTAAGTCTTCTTCTTCCAATGATTAAATTAATCAATTTAATTTAATTAACCTTACATCCTTGTTTAATTAAATAAATCATTTTATTTGATTAAAATATCTAAAGTCCTTTTATTAAATTAAATAAATTAAACCTTATTTGATTTAATCTAACATATTCCTTCTTGATTAAATAAATCAAATATTTTATTTAATAAACCATTTCTTCTCAATTCTGAACTTAAATTTAATTCATAAATCTAAGTCTAAATGGTCACATCATCTAATTCTTCTTTAAGTTAATCAAATCTTAATTAACTTAATCCTTCTCCTTAAAATCCTCTAGAGAATGCAAGTGGCACAATAAATCAAATACTTTGATTTATTAATTCATCTATTTTCCCTCACAAAGCATCAAAAGGGAATATTCCCTTGTTTGAATTCAAAAATTCCAAGTGGACTTGTACATCCAACAAGGCATTCACTCCTCTTACATGTCCTTGTGCATTGAGCCAAGTGGCATTTATTGCATTCCTTTTTCCCCCTCAGATGTCATTTCTCAAATTTGAAATTCCACCTAATTGCATTAATTGGCACTTTGGCCAAGATGTGCACAACCTTCAGCCATTCACATCTTAACAAGTGGCACTTGGCCATTGGATGTTGAATGATCCCACATTGCTCTATTTTACTCTCTTTTCCAGTTTAGAAATATATAAATTGAAACTTCTCTCTTCATTTGAGGATCCACAATTTGAGTAAAGTTATTATACTCAAATCCACAACCTTCATGCAAAGTTACTCTCTTCAATTGAGAACTAATTTTTCTCATCACATCCAAGCATTCATCATTTTATCCACAATTTCCACAGATTTCAAGCAAGGTTATTCTCTTCATTTGAGAATTAATCTTGTTCCTAACAGCATACAGTTGGTTCAAGGATTGGGAAAGGGCTGCTTACTACACAACATGGTGGCACCAATCCACTATGAGATAGTTTTTAATCATGTTTGCTTATGCTTTTGTTTAGCTTGCATTGTTTAACATGGTTAAATATTTCATAGGGATGTTAGATTTGCTAATTTAAACTAACTTTCATGCTAACAACATGAAAAGGTTTGAGTTGACTATCTTGCAGGTTTTAGCATCCACAATAGGTCTAGAGTTGAATTTTACAAACACATAAGAATCACATTAAACACGCATGATTTGGTCTCTACTCAACACTTACACATAAAAATTCTGACTTATAAAGTAATCAAAATCCTTCACTTCATCCAAATTGTTATCCAAAGCACACTATTTATAAACACATTCTTTATCAAAAAGATTTAACATTTTTGCTTACATATGGCATAGTCAATCTTAAGAAATGGCATCCCAAGCCCAACCTCAAAATCAAACACATATTTACAACAAGTAGACCATCTTTAGTAAGTAAGAATACTCATTGGTCACCTCATTAGATCCTATTAGCCTAATTTAATATCATTATTAGATAAGAGCTATCAAGTTTCCTTAACTCATTCATAGCTATATAATGAAAACTTCAACCTCATTTATTGAAGCATATTGAAGAGGGAAGTTCGAATAAATTTAGGAACAACCTCAAACCTTGGAGTTATTCTTCGCACAAGAAATACCTACATACCCACTTCCAAATGGGATCAAATTCACTTGTAGTTCTAATATTTCAACTATTAAAGTGAGAAATTTTAATTTCCTAGGTAAATATACTTATACATATACTAGATGCAACCATTTATCAGATACATCAACAAGGTATATGCCTTGAGAATTCCTAGCCTTGACAGATAATTTCCCAAAGAAATCAAGGATGGACTTAACAAGGATATCAATCATCGCAATCATATTATATTATTACATCTTTCTTCAAAAAATACAACATACCTCAACAAGGCCACATAAGAACCATATAAACTTTAAGGGACATACAACAATAATTATAAATTTTCTTAAGCATGATCGATACCTAAGTCCTACTTAGACAATGGAGAAGAGTGTATTTTTGGATCATCATGTGAAGATATATACTCAATAAATATTAGTAATATTAATATTCTCAACCTTCTTATTTTATTTACCCTACATTGTGCAATTACATATTCTTATGCAAGCCCAATTTAGGGTCTAGATAATATTTTCACTTGCTAATGTAGTTAGTATATAATGACTACTATTGTGTTTCGATAAAATGGGTTATCTAACTATATTAATTGGTTGTCATCTTTGGGTACTTTATAAGTATTTCTTGGGATAGTTGTGTTCCTCTTGGCAACTATCAGATCCTTTAAATAGATTGTGTATCATCAAGGAAAGGAATATTATCTAGTCTAATAGACTCTAATCCTTGGTTGATCATATATGATCATCTTCTATAATAATTTCATGTGTGAATATAATAATATATTTTACTCTTATATATGGTATGCATTGTAATATCTATTATTGGTTCATGTATTTATTTTATCAGATAGAGAAATAAATATTTGGTATCATTATCTTCAAATAAATCAAGTCATATTTGAGATTCATTTTGTTGGACCCCAATAAAGGCGGGAAGAGACCAAAACATGGTCAAGGAAAAGATATTAGGCGATCTTTAAGGATCATTGAGTAGATGGAATGAAGAAGGTTGAGGAGAATAGTTGAAGAAATTGAAGGGTTGTTAACTAAAATTTTGAGTCCATCTCGAGAATGAAGTAAAATTTGAAGTGTCAATTGGAGTCATAGTTGGGAGGAAACAAATACTTCCATGACAAGAGAATACACGAAGGTAGAGCAGGAGTAAATAGTAAGGAATTTACTTCTCCCTGATGATGCATTCGTGGAACTTGTCGACCAAGTCAATAAATTATTTGTACAATCACCACTACTAGAAGATAAGTGAGAGGAAGGGTTCACACAATCTCAAAAACATATGAGAATAATATTTTTCGCATTGAAGAATTACTACTTACAAAAGAGCCTAAAACTCCAAGACAAAGGGAGCAAAGGAAATATTTTGAGGGCAATTTGAGCATGTAGAATGTTGAGACATGATGAGTAGATGATTCGTATGTGGCTAAGAGTGAAAGAGAAGAACCACAACATATGAATCAAAAATCTCCAACCAGGTTCTAGACATAAAGGTTGCATCAGGAAGAAAGATAGTGACCCCTTGGAAAGTTTGAACATGGAGAAGTAAAAACTTTTGAAATTCATAGGTAATAGATCACAGTATCTTGTAAGACATTGTAAAACTTGCAAAATAGTATAGATAGATAATGGCCAAGATTCAATATATCTTACTAATTAAGATCACTTTCAGTGACCTTGAGAGACATATCAATAGATTGGTACACAACTTCAAGAAGGATCCAAAGCTACATGGGACTTGTTAAGAAAATAATTTGAAAAAGAATTCAAAATTCTCGGTGATGACAATGGGTTGTAGATAAATATACAATATGAAGTAGGGAAAGCATGAAAATGTGAGAGCTTGCAATCATAGGATCAAATAACGCCTACTAAAATTGGAAAACCAATTAGTTGACAATATAAAAGAGTGCTGGTTCATTGAAGGTCTAATTCCATCATTAAGAAAAATATGGAGTATCACCCTCTTTCTAGAATCTTGCAATCGATAAATGGACATAGCAAGTGAAGATAAAATATCCTCATATAGTAAAAGGAAAATAGAGGAAGATAGAAGTTCAAATTACAACGACAATGAATTGGGAACAATACAACTGCTTCAGATTGACATGCTTCGAATGATGAAAGAATTGAAGATGGAGAAACAAACCAACAAAGACACTAACAAACTATGGTGTACTATGGTGTATGATACAGTGAAGGTGATTCTTCAGGAAGCACCATACCTTAATTTATTGTGTTGTAAAACCTCATTGTACTACATGGTGGATTTCCTCCTTACACCATACAAAATACCTCAACTGCCAAGTCTTGCATTGTAAAATGCACCAGCTTTGCACTTGTACAATGACAATGCATATATAATCCTTCAATGACCATTGTATGACTATCTCAACTCCTTGTCTACATTATACAACTACCTCATTGCTCTATCTGCATTATATGGTTGAGAGTAAGGAAATCACACATCAATATTGTACAATGCAATCCTTGCATTGTACATTCCTTCATTGTATGACCACTCCTTGTATTGTATAGAGGGTTACCAATCCTTGCATTGTATAATGCAATATTATACAACTCAATAAATTTCCAATTGTATGGTACATTATTGTATTGTACAACATTGTATGGCATGCAAATTCCCTTGTGAACTCTACAAATCAAGATTCTCAACAACAATATATTCTCAAGAGTCATTCTCAGTATAGTATATTCTCAAGAGTCATTCTCAGCAAGTCTATTAATTGAGAGCCATTCTCAACAACAATTTATTTTTGAGAATAGTACAATATATTCTCAGCCATAATCCTTTATCAACACTTATAGTATTGTGAATGGTCAAGCACAAATAAAATATGTTGCAATACTATATGAGATCAATGATTAGTTAGGTGCAATATTCTCAGCTTTTAATGTGCAACTAGATAAGGTTTCTTGGTTTCTTGGTTCAAATTATTATTCACATATTAGCATATGTCGGTTAAATACTCCAAAATCATTTTTTTGGCTTTGTCAAAATTATTTTTTCTCTTAAAAATACTCGAAAATGATGTTTCCATGAAGGTCTACGTTGCCCCTAGACCCCTACAAGGGTTGCTACTTCTTGACCCCATTGGGAGCATTTCCCCAAACCCCCCATTAAACTCATTTTATTTTCCAAGTAATCTCCAAGTCCGTTTGAAAATTACACTTCCAAGTTTGTCTACAGGTCCTTGTCTACAATATTCTCATTATTTGGAGACTCTTCCTTAATGTTACTTGATGTTTCCTTGTCATCTAGAAGATGAATTTTTCTTTTCGAGGAAAATATGTATTTAGTATAGAATGACTATTATTATATTCCAATAAAATGGGCTATCTAACTATGTATTAGTTGTTTGTCGAAATCAAGTAGTTATAAGCGTTGATTTGTCAACAGTTGTTTTCCTCTTGGCAAATGTAAAAAATTTTAAATATATTATGTATTTTCAAGGAAAGGAGTATGATCTAGTCAAATCTAATCTAATCCTTAGTTAACCATCTTCAGTCCTTTTTTGTTTAATTTTGTGTGAATAAAGATATATTTTTACTCTTGTATCTAGTATGCATTGTCATCACTATTATTAATTCATGTATTTATTTATCAAATAGAATAATAAACAACTAATTATATGAAATATGACCTTAATGGTTAGCAATAAGTGATTCCATACAATCAAATTGTAGGTGCATCCTACATTTTAGAAAAAAGGTGTGTTGTCCACCTTGGATAATGTTATAATGTGATATTTTATTAGTATGTGGTGCACCTAGGGAATCAATGGATGCATACGTGACATGGGTTAGAATTCTTGGGGCCAATCTATGCATTGTATGTAATATTGGACTAAATATTTAATGTAGGGTTACACATGAGAAAAATAATTAATATTGGAAAAACTTAGTACCAAGAATTAAATGTGTGGGTTAATGGTTTTGTAAGCTCATGGTATTAGTCACATGGTTTGATGTAATACCACTTGGTGATTTTGTGTGAGGTTGTTTCTATAAAATAAAATACATGGGTAGTTGTCTATTAAGGTTGGCTAGTTGGCTATTTTGGCTAAGTGGTTGATAGCATTTCTTGTTAGAATTTGTAAGGGTTGAAGCATGGCATTGGATGTGTGGTTACATGTGTGTTCACATGTAGTGCTTGTAGAGGGCTTGATGTTTCAAATGTGTTCATGAATTACTCTAAAGATGTGTTGTAATGTTTATTGTTGAATAATACATGAGTGATGGATGTTTTTAGAAGCTGGTTTTTTTCCCTCTTGAGGGTTTTCCTAAGGTTAAATTGTGTCATCTTTAATGGTATGTTGTTTATCCTTTTGTATATGGATTTTGAATACTTTTTTACATAGATTTCTCTATTTGGGTCATGTGGAAATTATCTTGGGTGGATGCATATTTCTTTTCACTAATATTGCTATCATATAGTTTTATTTTAAGTTTAGAACATTATCACAACCCTATTTGCTCAACAATTTTATGCCCAATACTAAAATAGCAATAGTCACAAATACCATAAAAGTTTAAAAAATAGATGTTAAAATACTTCCCTTAAGACAAGTCCATTATATACATATATAGTTATTATATCCCAAATTAAGTACTAAGATGTCTCAACATATTATAAGTTCTAAAGTATAGTAACCCATGTGTTTTAATGCATCATAGTGGCATTCTCATAACCATATCAAGTAAACATGCAATGAACTAGTATATGCATATCCCTTACTAACTAAGGTGACTTAAATCATGTGTTATGCAATTTGATATATTACATAATTCATGCCCAATTAACGTGAGATAGATCAATAATTTCCCTTAAGGTCCTAACCTATAACTAAACTTTCACACCTCAATGAATTTCCTAAGTACTTAAATATTCAAGATCTAGCATGAGACCATGTAAACTCAAAATATATTTTCAATTAGCCTAACTGATGTAGCCAAGGATGGAAGCATAGTAATTGTATTCTTTTTTTAGGTACCTAACTGTAAAAGGGGTGTACACAGTCAATAGAAAATTAAATCATGGTAATGAAACAATACAAGTTTATAGATCCTTTCTTTGGATTTACCCAAGAATTTCCTTATAAATATCATATTTTATTGAAGACTTTATCTATGGTTCTAAAGAACACATTCATAAAAGTATTGTATTTGAGTATCCCATGCCTTCTTACTAAATCTATTGGTGCATTCTATGTTGTAGCATGTTTCTTCTTCCTTACTAGAAATATAGTTTTCAAGGAGACAATCCCCTAGCCATAATAAATGGCTATGTCTACAACATCTAGGATAAGATTTATCACTATAGTTAAGGAGGAAAACATAGTGCTATGAACACATAGGATCAATTATAATTTGTTGCACACAAGTAACTAATTTAACCATAAACATGAGTTGAACTTATTCAATGCTTCCATCAATACAAAAACTTGCTCCTTAAATCAAGTACCACATGAAGATATAGATGAATAATAACTTTAAGAAAACCTATAAGCAATACTACCATAAGTTCACAGATAAATAGAATATTTGTCACAAACCCAAGGCCTCATAAAATCAAGCTCATCAATATAACTAAACTAATTTGTTGATCCCATTAGAATTTTTCCTTATTCTTTAATTCACCTAAACAATCCTCCGAAACCCAAATACTTAGCTTGAAAATAGATAACTTAAGTATTTTCTTTTCCTTCAAGGCATTATCTTTTAGATAGAAAGAAAATGGAAATTGTCTTCCCAAAATAACCAAGCAATAAAATCTTACCAATGACTTTTAATAGCTAATACAAAACCCCATTATTGTTCCAACCTCCACAAGGATGTTTTGTTTGGCTTTCGAGATCTCAAAGATAAGAAAATGAGTCACTCAATAATTGTGTTATTAACTATAGTAATTATGTTGAACATATTTTGGACCTAGGCAAGAAATTTTCCTTCATCTCCAAAAATGATATAGCTTAAGAACATTCCTATCTATTAGGATAGTGCCAACCACAGTACCTCAAAATGTACTTAGTCTATTGGTTCAACATAATGTGCATCCATCTAAAGGCATAGTAATATCAATGGAGGAAATTGAAGCACGTGATGGTTCTCTCTAAATCCTTCAAACAAAACACACAACACTTGAATTTTCCTTTGTGAGGCCCTCAAACAAGATGAGAACTTGCGGCCTAAGTTTAGTAGGACCATGGGAGAAAGGTCACTCCAACCAAACCAACTACCATTGCTTCTTTCCTCACAAGATATCAGCCCTATATGAGCTAATTATTTTCCTCTACCCTTTATGCTTTATGGCATCCACAACCTATTCCAAAACTCTCATTTCAACACAGGTGAGGAGGATAGTGATGAAGGTAGTAGCATCTAGCTTTACAACTACTAATTAGAATTTCTTGAAAATTTCTAAGCCTTTTCACCCAATCATTTTTTTTCATATCTTGCAATCTTAGTATTTCATGAGAAAATATTTTGTATGGATTTCATCCAACCTTCACGCTCTTGCATGCTCCCATCTTTTTTGCATACATCTCCTAGACAATTGCAACAACTTTATCTTTCCTCTAGCCCCCTTTCCCTTATCCCAAAGATTCAAGACCTCATAAATGAGGATAGGGAGACACTATTCTTCTTGCATATACCATATTGCTCTTTTAATGGTGTTGGAGTTAACCCATCTACTTATCATGGTGTTTATACCTACACCATTTTTTTTTTTGCCTCTCCAAATTGCCTCCTTGTCCTTTGAATACCTCTTTATGCTTTTATGGATGCTCACAACCTATTCAATAGGTCTCCTTTCAACGTGATCGAGGATGTCATCAAAGGTGGTGGCATCCATTTTTACACCTAATGAATGTGTTGATGGGCATCCATATTCTCTTCTCCCACATGGCATATTGGTGTCCCTCCTTTCACATGAAAATTGGAGGAAAATGATAGGGGTTCCATGCTTCATTAATAGAATGGCGCATCCTTCACCCCTGATCGTCATTCCTTCACTAAATGTGTAGTCTCCATTTCCTCCACGAATAAGAGTTTAGTCTTATTTATTTATTGGTTTTGTTCCACAGTCATCCATCATGGAATTGTTAATGTGGGAGATTTGCATAAATTTGTTGGATCTACTAGAGCATTTTATAGATTAATATATAAAAAAATGACAATTATTTGTTAATTATTCCTTAAGTTGTAGGGTATGCCCTTGGGTCCTAGTTTTGTTGCAAACCAATCTAGTACTAGTTCAACAATAAGAGTAGCCTAGGTGGCAGGGCCACACCTTGATTGTTCTTGGGCACTCCTAAAAGAATGTCAAAACTTCATTTTTAAAGCATTTAACATTAAACATAGAAAAAGAAACCCAAAAAGTGCCTAAAACCCTAAAGCATGCTCATACTAAGAGTTGTAATTCTTAAGATATATAGCATGATATTGAAATTTTGAACTATCAATTTATAACTAAAATTATCTTTATAACCACAACTGATCGATGATGATGCATCATACTATCAAAGATTCAAATGATGTTATTATTATATAATATATCAATATATATATTCAAGTATATATATTTTTAAAAAATGCACACACACACATAGCCATACCCAATCATATTGTATCCAAGAAGAAAAAAATTGTACTGATATACCCAACCATATACTAGACCTGACAACTTAGATTATTCTCCTTATTAAATTGCATATGCAATGTTCCAAATTGCATCTAAACAAAGTGCCATATCCCTTGGTGAGAATTGTATTTCACTATAAAGAACTATCTTGGATGTTTTTATTATATTGTATTTAATTTATTTCTATAAAACCAAATGCAATGCATAATATTGACCAAATTGTAATGTATAATATTTATTAGTATCTTAATTTATTGAATAACTTCATTTTCTATGCAACTCCCTTGAATATAAAAAATGTCATACACTGAACTATGGCTCGCAAACCTCGATAAATAGTTCAAAGGTGTGTTCGTCTACCTTCATAATTCTTTATTCCACACAGGTTATTATGTGTATTATGGACTACCTTGAAAGTAAACATTAGACTTGTAGATTGGAATTTCAAACAAGTGTCATGTAGTGGTGAGTACTTTCCTACCTAGTATTGCAATAATTGTATTTGTGGAATATCAAATACCAATATGTGGAATACCAATTTACAAACAAGTCAAATAATAGTTTAAAATATTAGATTCTTGCAAGTCATATGCATTGTAGCCACACTGTGGCAAGTACCTATTTTGTAGGATTGTAATACAAGTATTTGTTGTGTAGTTGATGGGTGAGTCATGACAACAATTTAAAAGTAGGCTACATAATAGTTTGAGATCAACAAATTATTCCAAGATGAATGTATCATGATTTTACTAAGCTTATGAATATTATAGTTGTTAGGGGTGACCTTGACCTTGAGTTTGATTATTGTGATTAACACAGTTAAAGTTGAGTTTGTTTATCAAAATAAATATTTATGAAGAAATGATATTTTTCAAGAACCTTTTTTAATTTGATTGGTTGATTTTTAGTTTCATTGCAAATAAAATAAAATAATTATTCACTAGTTCTAAAAAAAATGGAGTAAATAGATTTTTTTAAAGTAGGTTATATTAAGGGTAGAGACCTTGGCTCGATTGACTAAAGCATCATGTTGCAAGCAAGAGGTCACGAGGTCCAATCCCCCCCCGTTCTCATGGTATCAAAGGGCATGTACTCGATTTCTAATGTAAAGACATACTGAAGAGAAAAAAATATTAGTAAATTTTAAAAATATGAGAAAATATTAATATACCTACCTCGATTGGCCAAAGCATCTTGGCAAGAGGTCATGAGCTCTAGTCTCCCCCCATCCCCGTGGTACTGGAAGGTGTGATGCACCAACATCACCAAATATATATATATTAAAAATTAAAAAAATAATAATAATATTTGTATTACAATATTATAAAGAATAAATCAATTGGTAGGTATTATATTATGTTTGTAAGAAAAAAAATCTTATAATAAAAATTTTAAATTTTAAATATAAAATTTAAATGATGACATGATAAACTATAAATATTATTTAAGTATGCATATTGTTGAATAGAAATGGAGATAAATAATTAACAATTGCAAAATTAAAGATGTAATAGAATCAATTAGAGAATACACACAATGCCAAGCTTTACGTGGTTCACCAATTTGGCTACATCCATGGGGAAGCAGGGGAAACTTTGTTTTATTAACATTATTTGTTACACAACAGTAAGCATATTACAGCTATGTCAATCCATGAATGATGACATTGTCCACACAAATATATCAATCTCCAAAGAAGTCAAAGAGATGTGCAATTGGAGAGAAAATAAGAGAAGTCAAAGAGGCTATTCCTTGAACTTCACATATCCAACAATCTCCCACTTGAAGTCCAACCAATGTTGCAAGTCTCTCAGATGTTCCCCCACTTCGGTCTTATTGTCACATCTTGACAATGCCAAGAGAAGCCCTACAAAACTCAAGCTTCTCCCTCGAAACTATCTTTGCAATGCATCGGCTGGATTCACCTTCGTATGGATCTTTTCAACTTTGAGTTTTCCCTCCTTGAGAACAATCTAGATGAAGTGATATTGCAGCTCAATATGCTTGGTTCGATTGTGAAATATAACATTCTTAGCCAAGTGAATAGTGTTGTTGCTATCACAAAAGAAAGTGAAAACTTGTTTTTTGCAACCCAAGTCACCCAATAAAAGTTGCAACCATATCATTTCCTTAGCACCTTCAGTGAAAGCAATGTACTCATCTTTGATGGTTGATAGTGCAACTACTTGTTGCAATCTAGAAACCCAATTGATTGTTGCCCTAACAAAGGTAAAAACATAATCAATAGTTGATTTTTGTTTATCCACATCACCGGCCATATTGGAATCAACACAAAACTTTGTAGATGTGCATGTTTCCCTCCAAAACACAAAACATAGTTTGAAGTGCCCTTCAAAAGCCATAGGATTCACTTAACAACTTACCAATGAATTTTTCCCGAATTTCTCATAAATCTGCTCACTACTCCCACTGCATGAGCTATGTTGAGTTAGTGCACACCATCGCATACATGAGACTCACGAAATCAGATAAATAAGGAATTCATTTCATATATTCTTGGTTATGTCTTGGGAAACATCTTGAAGGATAAACGAAAATGATCGGCAAGTGGTGTGCTTACAACCTTTGTACCACTCATATTAAACCTGTTCAGAACCTTATTGATGTATTTCTCTTATGAGAATCTGATCTCTCTTTTCTATTTGTCTCGGATTCTGGTCATAACAAGAATTCTTTTTGTTGCTCCTAAATCCTTCAAATCATGAACACTCATGCTAGTGTTGGCCACTATCATATCATCAACATATACCAGCAATAAAACAAACTCACCATTGTCCAACACCTTGTAGTAGACACACAGAGTAGATTCACATATGGTTAAGTGTTCCTCAACCATGAAGGAATCAAACTTGAGGTACCACTATTACGGAGCTTGTTTAAGCCCATACAAGCTTCTCCTCAATCTGCAATACAAATTCTCTTGTCCTTCTTTCTCAAAACCTTCAAGTTTTTGCATATATAATTCATCATCTATGTCACCATGAAGAAATGCAGTTTTAACATCTAGTTGTTCTAACTCAAGATCATACACTGTTGCCAAATCATAACTTGTGAGCTAATTTATGAGCTAATTGTTGCTTCAAATCATGAACACTCATGCTAGTGTTGGCCACTATCATATCATCAACATATAGCAGCAATAAAACAAACTCACCATTGTCCAACACCTTGTAGTAGACACACAGAGTAGATTCACATATGGTCAAGTGTTCCTCAACCATGAAGGAATCAAACTTGAGGTACCACTATTACGGAGCTTGTTTAAGCCCATGCAAGCTTCTTCTCAATCTGCAATACAAATTCTCTTGTCCTTCTTTCTCAAAACCTTCAAGTTTTTGCATATATAATTCATCATCTATGTCACCATGAAGAAATGCAGTTTTAACATCTAGTTGTTCTAACTCAAGATCATACACTGTTGCCAAATCCAAAACTACCCAAATGATGGTTATCTTCACAATTGATGAGAAAATTTCATTAAATTCTATTCCCTTTTGTTGTTCATACCCCTTCACCACCAATCTGGCCCAATATCATTTTTGTAGTCGGCCATAGTCGGCCAAGTTATTATAATGCAATAAAACTATAGTCTTAGTGGGAATAATTGTTGGCATGTACTTTCGAGTAATTAAGTCCCGATTAGTTGTAGCGGGCTGTTATGGAACGTCACGACGGTTGGTTGCTCAACCAACCGCCGAACGTTATATGTACTTCATGTTGTAGTCGGGAGTTATTATTATTGTTGTTATGACTATGATTCCATGATTGATAGCACGGATATACTGGTGATTGTACATGGTGATATTTACTGGATATGAATATAAACATCTTATGGTTCTATCATACTGTATTGTTTTGTTCTGTATGTTACATTAGTTTCGTTTACTTCTTGTGCAAGTAGTACATTGATATAGACACTCCGCGAGGTAAACATTTGGCGTTGTTGCCTAAGCGGACCAAGGAAGCACTCGTTACAATGGCAGCGTAATGGGCCGACCGGAGGAGGAACCCATAGTAACGAATGAAGAAAGAGAGGACGACTTAATGCGAGATCTGACAAATCTCTGGAACATATCCCTACGAGATCACGTATGGAGGCAAGCCCTCAGGCGAGAAATCCCTGAGGCAATAATCTAGGATCGACTCGAAGTGAACGACGAAGTTAATCACCTTCTCCACTGCATGCCAAGATTGTTGGCTCACCACTCTATCATCTTGCAAGACCTTCGAGCGGAAGAGGAATAGGAATGTCGAAGGCAGCAAATCTTGCAACGGTATGAGGAACGAACTAAACAGGAAGAGGAGGAAAGAGACACTAGTCGGAGGCGTACCTCTGGCAACCAACAATGATCGCGTGAAAGACCTGTAATGCCCATACAGCCGAACAAGGACAAGAACTGAGTACCATTCGGGCACAAAGCGGAGGAGGAAAGAATTCGGCGATCATTAAGAGTGCAAGAGCAAGAAAACCAACGGCTGAGATTAAGTAAAGCACATCAGAGTTCGGTAGAAGGGAGGGACGAGGAACCATTCGTCACCCCATACTCGAAAAACATAAAAACCAAGAAAATGAGGAAGACTTGAGTGGTGAACTTGAGAACAACATCCAACACTTTCAGAAGTTGCCCATATCGGACGACGACGAAGGGCGGAGGACAGGGAGATCTGAGCCCAAGACCCCTTGGCAAAGGGAGCACCGAAGCAGAACCCAGGAAACTCAAGGTGTAGAGGACGCTGACGGAGGACTGGAAAGTGACTCGTACGTGGCCGAGAGTGCAAGTGACGCACCGAAACGTAACGGGGAAACCGGTCCAGTCAGGTCCAATATACAAGGAGGACAGCAAGGAAGGATGGTGACTCCATAACAGCAAAAACTACCGAAGTTTACGGAGAATGGGTCAGAAGATCCAGTACGACATTGCAAAACATGTGAGTCAATCTGGGTAGCGAGTGGAAAAGATGACCCGGATCATTGGCTGAAAGCGTTTCCGACGACACTCCGAGACAGTGCCATTGACTGGTACTCGGAGTTGGACCAAGCATAAAAAGCTACATGGAGATTACTCATGAAGGCCTTTCAGGACGAATTCAAACTCCTGAGGGATGACAGTGAGATCGTAGCAGAAATGTACAGTACGAAGCAGGGAAAACACAAGAATGTGTGCACATACAATCGGCGACTAAAAGACTTGTTGGAAAAATTGGAGGTTCAACCAACCGATGGGCTAAAGAAGCAATGGTTCATTGAAGGCTTGCTTCCGTCGCTGAGGAAGAAGATGAAAATCGTGCCTCCGTCGTCGTACGTCAAAGCATACAATCGAGCAGTGGATATAGAAAGTGAAAACAAAACATTCTCCCGAGGGAAAAAGAAGACAGACGACGAGGAGAGTGCGGACGACAGTGACGGTGAATCCAAGACCGTATAAGCACTCAGGAAAGATATGATGCGAATGATGAAAGAATTGAAGGCCGACAAAGAGAGTACGAGGGAAGCAGGAGAACTATGGTGTACAGACTACAATAGGGAAGGTCACACAAAGGGGAACTGTCTGAAGAAGTTATTCTGCGATATCTGCCAAGTGATGGGACATTCCGTCAAGGAATGCCCATACAATTTAAAAACCAAAAGTGCACAAGTACTCTTCGCCCAAGGAGAACCGTCAACACCGCCGAACACACCACCGAAGCCCCAGTACAATAGCAATGCATCCCCTGGAGGTTACCAGAGCAACAGGAGTCCGAGGAACAGAATACAGTATGACGGTAAAGGACGACCCATGATCCAATGCCGAAAGTGCAACGAATGGGGTCACTTCGCCAAGGATTGCCAGAACGGCCAAGGTTCGAGAGGAAGATTGTGTAAGTGGTGTGGACCAGGCGACCATGAAGATAGTGAATGCCCCAAGCAGAAGGGTATCCATATGCTGGAAGTAGAAGAACAAGAGGTACTGGCGATCACCAGAGCGCAAGCAAAGAAGGCAACCTACCTAGATCCACGTACAAAAAAACAAAGGATGAAGGAAGCAAAAGCTGAAGTGGAACTGGCGATGGCGAAGGAGAACAAAATATCTCTGGAAAAGCCAGAGACCTCTCAGCGGTCGGAGGCAGAAACCAACATCGTATGACAGGTACTGCAGACCACCATACCGGTCAAAATAACTGACCTTCTCTAGACGTTGCCGCAGTTGGGACTGGCAATGACAAATGTCCTCTGGGATGTCAAGCAATCGCAAGCGGAGGACCGAAGGCAAGAATTGGTACCAGATTCACCACCGTATGGTGAGCAAACCATTGATCTCATACTACTCATGGGGAACGTCGAGAAGATGCTAGCGGTTGTGCAGATGGAGATCAGAGGGAATATCTTAACAAATACTATCATCGACGGAGGATCAGGAGTCAACGTATTGCCTGAAGACACATGGAAGAGCCTGGGGAAGCCTACACTCTGGCCACCAACATTCCAACTCGTCGGTGCCGATCAGCATAGTATCAAGCCGTTGGGGACGCTGATAGCGCAGAAGGTGATGATCGGGACACAACAGTTTTTGCTAAATTTTGTCATCATCCCATTTCAAAGGAAAGCATATGATGCACTACTTGGGAGGGGATGGTTGATATCTGCCAAGGAAAATCATAATTGGAAAAGAAACACACTCTCAATCGAGAACAACGGGCGAAAGTACGTAATCGACTTGAAGAACCAGGCCGTGAGCGAAGAATTGGCTTCCTCTGAATCAGAATCGGCCGAAGGAGAATTAGATGTGGATGAAGGAAGGAAGACGATGGAACCGAATGCTGAGGGCATACTGGAACTTGAGAGTTCGTTGGAGGACGAGACAAGCTCACTGAATGGCTTATTTCATTGGCAGATGGAAGACTATGAAGTGTTCAACCGAGAGTGTAACATGCTACAGATCGAGGAAATCAAGGAAGAAGAGAACAACACGTTTAGCCAAACACTTGCGGTTGAGTACAGAGAGTACAAAGGAAGAATATCATAACTAGACGATACGCTAGCCCACAAATCCGAACAGGTACGAGATAGAAAAATTGTGTTGGAGCCAAAAAATGGAAAAAATAAAGTAGAGGAATTAGAAAATGAAAAAAAAAAAAGAGATGAAAAGAGAAAAGAAGAGAAAGATGAAGAGAGAGAAGATGGTGAAAATAGAAAAATATTAAAAATATCAAAAAAAGAAAAAAATAAATTAAAAGAGAGAAAATTGAAGAAAGAGAGAAAAAATAAAACGAGGAAATAAAAGAAGTAAGATAGAAGTATTGAATGGAATGAGAAAAATTAAAATAAAAAGAAAATTAAGTTCGGCCAAAGAGGGGGTCGTACGGCCATTCAGTATACTAGGGTGGAGGAATAAAAACAATCAACAACAGGAGAAGTGCATAGGGATTCACATCGTACGACCTTCACATAATCTTCAAGGCATACGACAACTCCTTCACACCGTACAACACTCAGTATACTTAAGTCGTACAACATCCAAAGTGTGCTTACATCGTATGACACCTAGTTTACATTCAATATATCGTACAGCAGATTGCAGGAAAAGGTGTTGGCACTGTACGGCGAAGGGAGGATACGGAAGTTTCCATCGTACAGCGAATTGCAAGCATGGATATTGGCACCGTACGGCGAAAGGAGAACACAATAGTTTATATCGTACGGCGAAGGGAAAGCACAAAGATTTACACCGTACAGTCGGAAGTTGACATCGTACGGTTTCACGTTAAAATCATACAATCCTATCCTCACATCGTACAAACTGTTCATGTTGCCGAATCTCATCAAACCGTACGGCTGAATGCGCATATAAGGAAGCACAACTATATCATACGGTCTGACAGGTGGATAAGGGACAGTGGTACAGACAAGACCAGCGTACGGCCTGGCAAAGAGTGCATCATATGGCTGGCTAGGGAAGCAGGGCACATCGTACTAAGAGAGCACGTACGACCTCACAAAGAAAAAGAAGATCATGTCGTACGGATTGGCAAGGGAGATCATACCGTACGGCTTGGCAGAAGGGAGAAGTCCATATGCCGAGCAAGCAGGAAGTTCGTACGACTGAAACAAAAGAAATATGTACGAGTGAAGATGAAGGGCATACGAGAGAACCTCACAGAAAGTACGACAGAGAACATCACCCGTCAATTAAACAGTGCAAAATCTCTAATTTTTTGTTGGATCAGCATTGGCTAGTGTCTCTTGGAAATTCATGAAAATGAGGTGTCGAATGGAGTTTTGTGTGGTTTCAGAAGTGTTAAATTAGTCTTGGCGGCGAGGGCTCTGCCCCTCGACCCCGCCCTGCACCGCGACAAGGAGTGCACCAAGGGCGCTGCCCCCAGACCCCGCGAGGGGCGCAACCCCTCAACCCCTTTGGGGGCATTGCCCCTAGACCCCCGCAAGGGGCGCTGCCCCTTGACCCCACTAGGGGCGTTGCCCCCAGACACCATCAGATTTATTGGAATTGCCAAATTGCAATGCCACCGGCCATCATAGTACAGGAGCATTTTGGCTGCTGAGCAGATGAGAGTTGTAGCTCTCATGAAGAAATTGGCGGAGAGAGATGGAGTATTGGGTGAGAGTGACAATCAGTTGGCAAAGAAGGATCAGTTGGCATTCTTGGTTTTCAGTCGTCTGGAAGATGACTACTTTGTGGGGGGATGATGTAGTCAGCCATAGTCGGCCAAGTTATTATAATGCAATAAAACTATAGTCTTAGTGGGAATAATTGTTGGCATGTATTTTCGGGTAATTAAGTCCCGATTAGTTGTAGCAGGCTATTATGGAATGTCATGACGGTTGGTTGCTCAACCAACCGCTAAACGTTATATGTACTTCATGTTGTAGTCAGGAGTTATTATTGTTGTTGTTATGACTATGATTCCATGACTGATAGCACGGATATACTGGTGATTGTACATGGTGATATTTACTGGATATGAATATAAACATCTTATGGTTCTATCATACTGTACTGTTCTGTTATGTATGTTACATTAGTTCCGTTTATTTCCTGTGCAAGTAGTACATTGATATAGACACTCTGCGAGGTAAACAGTTTCTTGCCTCTCTTCTTCTTTCAATTTGTACACCCATCAATTCTTCAAAGCTCTTCGATTGGGTGGAAGCTTTACAAAATCCCATGTGTGATTGGCCATCAAAATCCATTTCCTCCATGGCATCCATCCACTTCTCATAATTGATGTCTTTGCAGGCATATTTGAAAGTAGTTGGCTTCGCTTGATCAGAAATTAGCAAATGATGTATATAGTCATCAAACTTGGATAGAGGTTAACACTCCCCAATGGAGCTTCGCGGTTGAGAAGCTAATTCTTGTGATTGGCTCTCTATAATTTTTTGTAGTTGCTGCAAATTGCTCCTTTGCATATTACTAGCATCACCAAAATTATTATTTCCAACATTGCCAGCATGACTCCTTAGTATTTCATGCGACTTAGAGAGCATGCAGGGCGGCATGTTAGAGGGGTATGAAATTGAATTCATATGCTCTTGTGATTGAGACAATGGTTTGAGGTTGTGTGGAAGTTTCATGTTGCAAATTTTGAGTGAAGGCAGTAGTTTGAAAATCCTGTGCAATAACTTCATCAGCACCTGCGGCCTTAATGTTGGGCGTTGAACTTGGTGATGGGGGAAATTGTTAAGAGAGTCGCATGGGATCTTTAGACACTGCTCATGTCAAATTTGGCACCAAAATTGTAGATGATGGTGGAATGAAGGGGTGGGTAAGAAAGGTTGTGAAATGCCTTCATTTCGTCCACTGCTACCATGAAGAGCTTGTCCCACAAGTCTTGTCATTTGGGACAGTGAAATGACTTGTGTGGGATGCAAGGCTCCCACTTGATTTGTTGCTCCAACTGTGCCTTGTATAGATGACTGCAAATTATCTCCAAGTTTTGATGTAGGTGTAAATATATCGTTGCCATTAGAGATATCCGATAAGGCACATATTCTTTTGCTTGTGTCCTCTGCTCTTGCAATCTTGGATACATCTTTTCATTGAAAATCACATCCCGACTGCAAACTAATCGTTTAGTAATTGGATCCCATAGCCTAAGACCATACTACTCATCCCCATAACCAACGAAAATACATCGTTTGGATTTGGGATCCAGTTTTGTTCTCTTCTCCTTGGGAACGTGAGCAAACGCTTCATAGCCATAGACTCATAGGTGATTGTAGGAAATTTTCTTCCCAACTATTTCTCCTCCAGAATGTAAAAATCCAACCAAGATGAAGAACCTCGATTAATTAGGTCCACTACAGTATTAACTGCTTCTACCCAAAACTCCTTACCCATATCTGCATTGTTAGATTCAACCTCTCGCCTGCACTATTTTCTTGAGGGGTGAATGGAACAATTTTGATATGTTAGATGTTATCTGCACAATAGTTGTCAGATTTCAAAGAGCAAAATTCTCTACCATTATCCATTTACCTATCAAAAAAAAAAATCTCCACCATTATCTTTTTTTAAACATTTGATTTTATTTTCGGTTTGATTTTCAACAATGGCTTTGAAAACTTTAAACTTGTTAAATACTTTTGATTTCCTATTTAGCATATAAACACAAACTTTGTAAGTATAATCATCAAGAAAAGTGATAAAATTATTTTCCTCCCCAATAGAGATTACCTTTGTAGGATCAAACGTGTTTGAGTGCATGAGCTCCAAAGGCCTTGACTTCTTGTCATGTTTGGTTTTAGAAAAACTGATTCGCATTTGTTTGTCATAGATACAATACTCGCACAACTCTAAATCAACAAATTTCAAACCTAGAAGTTGATCCCTTTTGAGTAAAACTTCAAGTCCCTTCTTACTCATATGCTCGAGCCTCTTGTGCCAAAGCTCCATTCTATTGTCCACAACCACCATCTAGCTCCCACTTCAACGTGACCCTCTAGCACATATAAAGTGCCCAATTTGCTACCTTTTGCAATCACTAAGGCTCCTTTGGTCACCTTCCAAGTGTTTGAAGAAAAGGTGATGCTACATCCTTGAGCATCAAGTTGAACCACAAAAAATAGATTTCTCTTAAGCTTGGGAACATGTCTCACATCTCGCAACAACCACTTATTTCCATTTTCAATCTCAACATCACGTCACGTTTGCCAACAATATCACATGGTCCATTGTCACCAAGGTAGACTTTAACAATTTTACCTTTTTGATAGTTTTTGAAAACTTCCCAACATGAGGTTACATGAAAAGAGGCATCAAAGTCCAACACCCACGAATTAGCAGTAGTTTCGCTTGTTAACAAGACTAATACACCTTCATCTTGTTCATATGTGGTGTTAACTTTGTTGTCCTTTGACTAATTTTGCACTTTTTTGTATGACCAGTAATTCTTCTTGGTGTGTCCTTTACCACAAAACGAGCAACCTCCATTTCTTCCTTTAGACTTCAATCTTTTTGCAGATTTTGATCTCCTATTACAATTTTTGCCTCTATCTTGATGTCTCCCTTTATTGCCAAAAATCAATGCATCACCCTATGAATTTCCTTGATTTTTTTCTCCTGTCTTCGCTAAGAAGAGTGGCAAGAACATCATCGAATTTCAGCATTATTTTATGGACACCGAATTGTTGATTGCCATAACTACTCCTTCCCAACTATCTGGTAGAGAGCACAACAATAAGATGGCTTTGATTTCGTCATCCAAATTTATGTTCACATAAATCAATTGGTTGATTAATGTATTGAATTCATTTAGGTGATTTGTTATGTTGCCGCTTTCATTCATCTTCTAATTATACAATTTCTTCATGAGGAAAATCTTGTTTGAAACCGAAACCATCTCATACATATCAAACAATTTATCCCACAAACTTTTTCGTTGGATAAAGAGAAGATGATTGTTGCTCTAGCGTTCTTATCCATTTTCTCCCACTCCTCATCAGCCATCATAGTTGGCTTCTTGGCTTTGCCTACCAGCACGATTGAAAGATCTCTTTGAATCAACAACAATTCCATCCACATCTTCCACATTTCAAAATTTTGTCTCGAGAATTTTTCGATTCTCAATTTATCCCTTTCCATCTTTTTGGAAATTATTCACAAATTCTCAATCAGCTTCATCACCAAGCTCTTATACTAATTGTTGAATAGAAGTGCAAATAAATAACTAACAATTGCAGAAATTAAAAAAAAAGCAATAAAAGCAATTAGAGAATACACAAAACACCAAGATTTACGTGGTTCGCCAATTTGGCTACATTCATGAGAAAGCAGTGGAAACTCTATTTTATTAACACTATTTGTTATACAATATTAAACATATTACAGCTATGTCAATCCATGAATGATTACATTATCTACACAAATATATCAATCTCCAAAGAAGTCGAAGAGATGTGCAATTAGACGAAAAATAAGAGAAATTGAAAAATTTGTCCATTAGACTTCACATATCCAACACATATCCTAAAGAATGATTTTTTATGATTAGAATAACTACTTTTTCTTCTTAATTTTCAAAGTTTGATTTTTAAATAATTAAAAATATTATAATCAATTAAGATTGCAATAATTGATGAATAAAAATGTCAAATATTCACATCGTACTATACACCCAAAACTTATAAACAAAAACAAAACTGATTGCAGTAGTACTCACAAGCAAAAATATTACGATAGATTTTAACCCATTACTTTCAAAACATGAACGATTTAATGAGAATCATACTATTAGATGGGGTTGCCACATGAATAAAACCAATTCTAAGTTAAGGCCTCGTCAGCGATAACTTTTTGATATCTTCAGAAGTTGAAAATTTATAGCTCAGTTCCGAGCTATGCACCATGTAGTCACAAGATAAGACGAAACCATTTGCAGATCTCCCGGCTGCCCTATGCCAAAATTTTGGATAAGAGATGTAAATTCAAGCACAAGATGTGTTCCGCAGAGAAACAAGAAGCATGTCATACATTAGAGAGAATAATAGGAATCCACGCCATGCAGCTTGTAAAAATTTCATTCGCTTCTCTAAAATTGTGTCATCCCAAGGAGATTATACGTGAAGAATTCAATTAAAAAAAATTCAACCCTTTAAAATGAATCTTCACCTAGAATTATAAAATTCACCATTACAATGTTAATTTACGGCAGACCTTGCTCATGTTGCCTAGAAATTGGTACATGGTACATGTACAGCTCTTTTACAATATAATGGGTTATTTCTTGGAAAGCCCATCTCTTCATTTTGTATGATTCATTGCAAATCACAGATTAAAATCGCTGGCATGACATTGCATGCTTCTAGCCAGAAAATCAAAGAATCTGGTGAAGAATGTTCAATAAATCAAAGCTGGAGGGCTAAATCAGGTTGTGAATCAGTCAACACTCCAGAGGACTGCCTACCTGGAGACTTCGGAGACTGAAATCCTACATTCAAATCTGGTGGAATTGAATGCAAAAAATCGGATGTCTGCTGAAAAGGGTGTTTAGAAGGTAAAGATTGCCATTGGGATTGGGGTAATTCAGCTCCCACTGATGTATGCATGTAATTAACTTGATTAAGGGTATTTAAATTTGAAGAAACTGCCAATTGGTTCCCATTCCCTCTAGAAACTGTGTGAGAAAATTTTGGCATGTTCTGAGGATGCATCCTGCTCTGTTGTAACTGCATGTAGAACGACATATCGAATGGTGTCTGTTGTTGCATATACTGAGGAAAACTAGGAGATAACCTTACTTGAGACTGCTGTGAATTATAATATCTGTCGGAAGTTACCTGCATTTTACTTCTAGGACTAACATCAGCATGGACAAGATCTGCAGCTTGAGATCGAGCCCATGCTTCTGCCACGGCATCCCCTCGGTTAACTGTTGTCTGTCTTGATTGAGCTGAGGAAAACCCAAATATTGGAGTATTAATAGACATGTTGGAAGCTATCTGCGGCAATCCAGGCACCTTGCTTTGGGTTGAATTAACAAACTGATTTAAATCTTGCATTACATGCTCTTGACTATTAGTGGATTGAGGTGCCTGAGCAAATCTTCTACTGTCTTCATAGTAGGGCGCAGAAGGTTCTACAGCTTTTGATGCAATATCATGACTACCAGAATTGCTTTGTGGTTTTGAATCATCAAGTGACTCCCTGGCCGTGTGGTTTGAAGTGGCATCCAATATCCTTTCAGCAGCACTCACATGAAGACTAGAAACAGGTTGTGCCCGATCAGCCTGTCTAGTAGATGTCCATTGCATAAGTCTGTTATTTGAATTTCTTGAGACAATTTCAAGCAATCTTGACTGGGATACATCAGATGCAAACTTAGCACCTGTCAGATCATCCTCCCTGGACTCCACAACTGGTGAAGCTGACTTCAACTCGATCTCTTTTACTACTTCTATATGTGATTTGATAATTTTATCACTGATCTTATGTGAACCCATACATTGAGTTACAGGTATTGTAGCAGATTCAGTCACAGGGACTACACAGGTGGGAGCAACCATAGTACTGCTAGATAGATAGGATTGTCCTTCCAATTCATGCTTTTTTGTAGAGGCTTGATCACTTGTTGAATGGACAACCTTTTTTACACCATTGCTAGTTGGAATAGCATTAGATGGGATGGCAGTTTGTTGATCATTACTCTCACGAAACACCAAGGCACTGTGAGGAACCTCATACTCGCCCACCCATCCTGGACCAAATGGCACATTAGCAGGCAGAGATTTTTTTATCTTCTTGGCTGCAATAGTCCAGGCTGCATGACCTAGCTCTGCTGAGAAACGAGCAAGACTCCTAGCATATGCATATTCCGATTGAATTCCAGTCTGCAAATACTGAAATGCAATATATCATATTTGGAACAAGTATAGTTATAATGAGAAATAAACCTCTAGGTGACATGAATCAACAGATGCTAAACATGGCACATACATTAATTAACTGTTTGGAATCCCCATCAAGTGTAACAAATAGTGACTCATTTCCAGTCATTAAGACATTCCAAGGCTTGTAAGTAGCTCGGCGGTTCTCTTCCAACAGTAACTCTCTTCTCCCATCTCTAAAAGCTGTTCCCTTCAGCACTGAACCTGAAATGGGGACTCAGACATTTAAGGGATGATAAGAGAAATAGTTTGACAGTAAAGATAATCGCCTGGATATAAATTTCAAACAAGTATCCCCAAACACTACAGGCAAACCTACAAGCATAAGCAAGTTGTATATATGGCCCTTAAAGGTTTATCCTAGACTCTACAACACCAAAAGGAAAAAAAATAATCATGGATAACCTACTTAAATACTAGTTATTCCTCATGGAAGCTGCTCACATTCTCAATGTAGGGGGGCTCAAACTTGGGGTGATTCTACTTTTGCTGCAATACAGTAGCAAAAAATCACAGAAGATTGAGATCAACCTGAGAATTCCTCTGATAGCTCAGCTGGACTGTTTACATCTGCATTGAAATGCCCTTGAAGATTTCGGCCTGTAGCCTCCAAGAAAGTGCCGGACCTGTCCAAGATAGCCCCCTTCCTTAATTTCACTGCATCATTAGACCAGTCTGCACGTTCTCCATTGATAGCATGGCTTGTACCAGAAGCCAAGTCTGATCTGGTGGATTCAAAGCGAGACCTTCCCCATCTACCCCTCCTTGATGGCTTCTTAGAATAATAAACAGGCTTTGTTTTTAATGCAGATTTTCGCTCACGTTCCAGTTCAAACCCTTCAGGGTCACATCGTAAAGATTGAAACGTTTTTCTTGCTAATTCCTGTATAGCGCGAGCCTGAAGGAAGGAATCATTATTTTTCAGAAATTGTACGTATAAATAAATAATAAATTGGTAGAAATCATTAATATCTACAAATTACCAAAGAATAAATCTTACTGAGAGAGGTAAACTAGCTAGAGTAAAATCAAAGTTTCAAAAGAAAAAATTTAAAACCATAAAAGCTAAATAAGCCAAAGTCAAAAATCAAGTCTGAATCAATATCCCAAGGTTTTTTCCTCACATTTGCATAACCATACCAAAAACCAGAATTAGGTGCCATTACTATACCTGTCTGTAGTAGATTGTTCCAGATGCATTGTAGGACATTGCGTTGCTACAAACCAATAAAACATCTTTCTGTGGACATAAAAACAATTAAGAGTCAGACAGACAGTTAATTGCTGAATAGCTTACAGAATTCGGTTAAGAGGAAAGTGGAAATAAAATAACATAAATGCTTTAGCTAAGCTTTCCATATGCTTCAGCTTAAGTTTCCCGCCTGTTCTTCAAAGTTCAAACAGAAGAACCTAGTTTATCATAAACCAGACCTGTGGCAAGCTGTAATAGTCCAGGTTCCAGACTTTATTGAAAGTCAATGTCTATGGGCCTTGGAGTGAGGCAAACATACAGCATTCTAAATAGGTAGGAAGAGTGTATATGCGAGACCCCGCCTTTTTGTGATCCTGTTGACTTTGTGTCCTTGATGATGTCATGTTTCTTGTTCAATGTGTCATATGCTTCTACGATTGGACATTATACGGGAGTTATCATGTTCCATGTTCCAGATTTACTCTATGTTCCTTGATGTTATCATAACTCATAATGGATATTTTTATGTGTTTATTGTTTGGACATTATTTACAGGATCTTTATGGATGACAGTTGTTTTCTATGCATAAATGCTATTCTTATACTCTTATGGTTGTTTTGATTATCATGGATATTGCAAGATGATGGATTTGTATTATTGATTAGATGGAGTTGTTATTTGATTACATTGAGTAGTTATGGGAGTAGATATTGTGGAGATGAGAATTAGATATGTTGATGTTTACTTGTGATGGTTATTAGATTTAAATCATTTATGTGTGATTTCCTAGTTGATTATTAGTTTTGAAATGTTATTTTAATTTATGATAGTTGCTTCAATTATTATTATTATTATTCATGTGATGTACTGACACCTTTTGTTGAGTGAACAGGTGAATTTTGCCAATTTTGGTTGGAGTCAGATAGCTACTTTCGTTGTTTTATCCCTGTGAAATACTGACCTTATCTTGTATGGAGAAATCAGATCATGAGATATGATGTTGTGAAACATTATATTATGTGTTGTGTGATCATGTGTATATGTGAGTTTATTTTATTTACTTTTATTGGATTATCTCTTGGTATGTTTATTCTTTTTAATTTATGATTTATAAAGTTCTTTATGTGATTTAAATTATGTTTTTAAAGTTCTAAATTGTCCCTAAATGCTAGATATATAGGTTAGGGGTTCTTTTAACCTAAGGAATATTTTTATTAGTGTTTAAAACCCCCTTAAATTTCTCATTCTTTATAATTGACGAAAATGAGAGTTGGTTAGTTGGTTTGGGTAGTTGGAAAAGGCAGTTGTTTTTCTCTTTCTATTTAAGATTCTTTTCTTAGAAGGGGAGGCAATTTCTTCATCTTCTTGTCTTATGCCCTTTCTTTAAAAAATTCCATCTTGCTAGTGCTTTTGGAAGGTTAGAGGAAAAGATGAAGAGAGATAAGGGTGTTGAAGAAGAAAGAGTTTGATAGGAGAAAGCTTGGAGTAATCTACACCAAATTTCCTCCATTATTGGATATGCATTGTTAAGGTAGGGTCTTTCCTTTCTTTCATGGTTTTCATAGAAGATTGTTGTGTATGTTGGCATCTTGAATGAGTTATTGTTAAAAAAAAAAGAGGTTTAAATTTATTTTAATCTTTATTGTGAATTTGTGATTGAGGGAATTAGTATTGATGTGTTAAAAAGTGAAATATGTGATTATGTAAGATGAAATGTTGGGTGTTGTGATGTCAAATGTTTTTGTATGTATATTTGTTGTGTATGTACACTTTGGGGAGAGCTATGTGACCCCTAGCTGAGGGGTGGGTTGAGTTCCAACGCTATGGTTGGGTGGAGAGCCCATTGGCACATGTTGTATTATTTGTTGTCTTTACTTTTCAGGCCCTTGGACTAATATGGAAGGCTATGTTGGGGAACATGATGATAACATCTAATTTATGGTTCTCAAAGAAAACCTAGATTGTTTGGAATTCAAAGAAGT
Organism: Sequoiadendron giganteum; assembly: GCA_007115665.2. Lineage (NCBI taxonomy): Eukaryota > Viridiplantae > Streptophyta > Pinopsida > Cupressales > Cupressaceae > Sequoiadendron > Sequoiadendron giganteum. The sequence goes on along the minus strand of CM021101.1, from coordinate 169,123,788 downwards.
TTCATGAATGATATGTGTATAGGGTTGATTTGTGTTGTACCCCAAATTAAAAAATTTGCTACACTTAGGCATTTTGAAGAAATGAGTCGAAATACTATTAAATCTGTTAAAAAGGTCAAAATTGGGATTTGCATGTCATGAATGGGGGCCAAAAACTTGAAATTTTCAAAATCTAACAATCTGGGTCGGCTCAGAACAATCAAACCTACAATACCCAGATTTCAATTTTCCAACCCTAAATTTTAGAAAAATTTATATTTTTAGCAGTTTTTTAAATATAGAATTTTTTTCTGGGTTTTTTTGGGTTTCTTTCGAAATGAATACTGGCAAAATTTTCTAAAAATAAAAAGTTTGGCTTCTAGGGTTGAGATTGATTTTGATTGGCTCAAAATACTTCCTCATCAAGTTGGTGCAATCAGAATCACGAAAAGATCAGTTTTGCCCTAGTGGGTCTATTCTGCTTTTTCAGAAGCTTCTTCTAGAGAATCAAGGTTATCAATGGAGGTCATTCAGCTGCAAGGTGTCGGAATCAAATGTTCAAGCGTCAAACAAAAGTTGTCAATGATGAACGTGCACGAAAAATGGAGAAAGGAGAAAAGAAGCTGAAAATTTTGAAAAATGCAAAAATTTGTCCAACTCTGGTGAATCCAGGCACCTCCAGTCAAGAAGGGTGGCCATACTCCCATGCCTTAGAAAAAAAAAATGTATCCAGCAGTCCACACCAAGGCAAACACGTCAAATGAGGAAAGAAATTTGAAAATCTCAGAATTTTTTTTAAGTTTGCCAACCATGGGCACCCCTGAAGAGAATAGGCGCCCAGATTTTCAAGGAACCAGATGATGGAATCAAAGTCAGAGCTCCCAAGCAATGTTGTTCAGATTCATCCCAACTCCGCAGAGAGTCCGACGGTACAATCATCCAATCATGCAATCATCCGGAATCCAAGATTGAAAAGAGGAGTTTCAAGTTGGAAACAAAATGCAACTCTGAAGGTAAAAAAAACAGATAAATTGGCTAAGTTTGATGAACATGGGCACCCCTGGAGAAGAAGGGCGCCCAAGATTTTAAGAGGTTTAATGATGAAATTTGCAGAAGATACCTCTAACGTAGCTCCATCAGACTTGATCAAGCTGTCCAACGCAATCATCAGCACGTCCGTCAGAGCAGGCAGTCATCAGATGTCGCAAGCTAAACAGGAGGGAAAAGTGAATGAAACGACAGAAGTTGAAAGCAACCGTGAAAAACTCAAAATAAAAATTTACTATGGAGAAAATGGGCGCCTCCAATCAAGAAGGGCACCTAGGGTTTAGAGGTGCCAAATGTTAGTTTTCGGAGATGAAGTGTCCAAGAGACCCCTACCATTATCTTCTAAGCTATCTAGCAAACCTGACAGCCAATCAATCTAACAAGTACAACGTCAAATATCATGAATTCATCTGAGGGTCAAAAGACGAGCAAATTTGAAGATCATAAAAATGGCTAACACTAGAGAAAGTGAGTGCCCCTAGAGGAGATAGGCACCCGACATTTTGAAGGGTCAAACGAAGTTTTTATCAGAAGATGTCTCCAGAACAATGTCTTCAAGTTCAATCAGGTTCCACGATGAATCATTCAGCTCGTTCGTCGGATCAATTTGGAAGCCGGGAGACAAGATCAAACTAGAGTTGAAAATTGAGGAGAAGTTGAAAATGATGAAAATTTGGTAAAGTCTGGAGAGAATAGGCGCCTCAACTCAAGATGGGTGCCCAACTTCCAATGCCTTAGAGAAATTTTTGAAAATTTCAAACAATCTTGAAAGAAGGAAAAAATGCCTAAGTTCATTGCATGAACTAAAATTAGGGTTTCAAGGTTTAGGGTTTTGAAGGTTGTTTCTCAAGACAAAACTTATTTAAAAGCACCTTTGTGTTTCATTTTTCATTATTTTCTTACAGGTGATGTCCAAGGAGAAATAGAGCAGCAACTTCAAACCTTTCTTTTCAAGATTCAAGAACTTAAACTTGCTGGTTTTTCAAAAAAAATTATGAAATTTTTAGATCAACACTCAAGAAGGCTTGCTTTTTCATATTTTTTCATCCAGAACATCAAATCTTTGAAAAAAGAGGCTATTGTTTTCAATTTTCAGCGAGCTGGTTTATACTAGTTCGATCTTCTGGATAATTCTTGAAGGAGTTTTCTCAAGGTTACAGCTGCTGCTTTTTATTTTGCATGTCAAAGAAAACTTCAAATTTTACAATTTCTAATCTTGTGGGTCTATCTCAAATATTTTTCTAAACAAAACCCATGTCACAGCTTTTTCAAAGAAACTTCAAGTGGTTGCTTTTTCAGTGAAACTTCGAGGTTTTCAAAATCTAGGCAACTGGGTTCATCTTAAATATGCTCATGAACAATACCCAGATGTCAGTTTTTTCAGTTTTTTTCAAAGAAAATTAGGGTTTGCTGTTTTTTCAGTCTTCACTCCAAATTTTCAAAAACGGACGATTTGGGTTGGCTTGTAACAAAATTCTAATCAAAACCCATATCTCAGAAAAAATTTCAATAAATTCATCCGTTTGACGAAGAAAATCAGCAAGCTAAAAAAAGAAAGTGCACCAAAACTTGTCAGAACCTAGGCGAGTTTACAATCAATCTTCGAGTTGTGCAGAATGGAGTACACTCCAATCAAATTCAAAACCAAACAAGTGTTGTATCATAATTATTTAAACAGATGATGTTGAGAAGTACTTTTCAGTACCATCATGGACATAAAACGTTATCATCTCAGTTGAAGAACGTGCAGAGGGAGTAGTATGAGCGAAAGGACAAGTATCACAAAAAGTTGTAGAATACTCATGTATGGGAGAATCAAGAGAAGTGTCAGAATGCACAAAGTTGCAGAGCCACCAAGTTATCAATTAGTGAGTCATCTTTTGGGGCAGTGATGTTTCTCAAGAACAGAACTCATAAAGAAGTTGAAGATGTCAAAAATTCTCTAAGTTTGATTGCAAAAGAAGAGAAGATCTTAGAAAGCGGAATATGGCTATAGATAGTATCAACGCTCTTGATAGAGAAGCAGTTTCCCGCTTTTTGGTGGATGTGATAGAGATTTAAAGCAACAATCTTCTAGAAGCTTTCTCCAAGCTTTCTTTCTATTCTTGTCTCAATTCTTATCCATTCTTTGAAGAAGAAGGAAAACAAATGTAATGAGTTGGCATTTCCTATTTTACATGCTTTCTTAGGTGTTAGATGTTATCTTCTTTAGGTTTAGAAATAAAGCTTGCATGTTGGCAAGTCTTAGTTGTAAAAGCAAGGAAATTTTAGGGTTCCCTACTCCTTTGCTTGTGTATAAATAAGAGTAGTGTTTGCTCATTTTAGTTTAACCGTGCTTGTGATAACAAAATTGTTGAGCTTATGCCTTCATGTTTGTTATTGATTAGTTTTAGTTCACTTAGTGTTAAGGGCAAGTTTGCATGCCTCTTCTAGCTACAAGTCCTTGTTCAATACATGTGTCTTGTGTCAAGTGATAATCTAGTTTGATCACATGTTGTGTGTATTTTGCCACAACTTGTTGTCTCGGAATTGTAATCTTGAGCCAGAAGTTTGAGTAAATTAAGTCCTAAGCGTGCTTTGCTGCCCTGATATAAAAATCTCAAATTTCCGTTTATTGTTTTGTGCCAAGTGTGAGGAAATAAAGTCTTGAGCGTGCTTTGCTACCTTGATATAAAGTCTCATATTTCCGTTCATTGTGTAATAGTTATATGATCTCCTTTTCAGCTTGCATTGAAATTCAGTAGATGTATGTTGAAGAAAGTTTATTTAAGTATCTTTGTCAAAAAATCAATCTCGTTCATTTCTAACTCTCTTGCTTTGCGTTTACTTGAGAGGCTAGAAACATCAATAACGTAAGTTAAGTTGTAGTTGTTAAGTTTCATTTAAGGGAAAACCTCAGCTGCAACATCTAGAATTCTATAACCTTGTGTTCTCGAAGCTGAATCAAAAACTCAGCAAAAGAGGGAGCTTCCCCTCCTAATTTGAAGAGCAATTTACTGCACATAGCTATCCATTTCCAAAACGCATTCCAGAGGTGCGATTTGAAACACCAACAATTTGTAAATAGATAACACTTTACTTGTTAATAAGTTGAAAAATTAAAAGTGTGTTATTAATTTACTATTCCATTTTGTGCATGGGGATGAAATATACAAATAATCCTTCTAAGTGAAATAAGTTTTATTTTGTAAATTACTAATTAACATTGAAAGAGAAATGACTTTTGTATTAGGGAATAGGTTTTATATCATATATTGGGAGATAATTTTTGTGGTGATAGTCTTGGTGAAATTTTAAGTGAACAAATGCTAAAACATGGATTTGGCAAGAAATTGAATGAACTAGCATTTCAAAATAACCAAAATAAAACCTTTCTAGTACATCAAGTTAGTTAGTATTGCTATATAAATGGAATAAAACTTATTGTGCTTATGGAAATTACACGTAGTAAAACTAATTAATGGAATTTGTTAGTGGGGGAAACAATGTTAATATTAGTGTGAATTGCTACAATGGATTTATGGGACCTTATGAAAAAGAAATTCATTTCATACTGAAACGTGGGCAGTAATTATAGTTTCAAATCAATTGCTAATTTGAAAGAAATTGTTTTCAAATTTTGAATTATAAATAAAATAAGCAAGAAAATTTTATTCGGAATTAATTGACTGACAAAAAAGAAAATACATGTGTGTACATTCATATTTAAATACAATTAATATATATAATTTTATATATATGTAGATAGATAGATAGATAGATAGATAGATAATATGTATATTATATATTAAATATTGTCCATAATAAATAAAGTGTAATTAACAAAATAATTAATAATTGATAATATTTAAAAGTCTACATATTAAAGATTGCATATGATAAAGTTTTTTTTAAATTATTATAAATTAAATTTCTTAAGGGCCGACTACTCATGGCTGACCATGGGTCTGCCTGTATAGGCCGTCCATGGGCGGCATGTGGGTAGCAACCCCCATTGGGGGAGAGCAACCCCATGTGAGGAGGCTCGACCCCATGGGAGGGTTCGCCCCTGTTCAATACACTCGCCATTTAAAAAAAAAAAGAATAAAGAATATGTTGCAGGGAATAGTGACCTCTCAGTCACAGGCAGTTAGAATTGCCCAGTTTGTTTCAAATTTAATTCGATTCAAAAATTAATGGTAATTAAATAAGCAAATATATATATATTCAGCCTGCAGTAGCAGTGAAATTGGAAAACAATGGTGAGCATTTCAGTCTGCAACCTGTGGATAAAATAAACCTGCAACAATCAACTGATAAGAGAGAAAATGAATCCCAAATCTAGAACAAAACAAAAAAAGAAATGAATTTAATATGAATCTAACTTTTTTGTAAATAAAAAAGGGAAGACAAAGAGGAGAGAAGTAATATTTATGGGAGTTTCAAAGTAGTTGCAAGTTAGTTGTTGGTTAATGATATTGATCATGGTTTAAGTTTTATTAGTGTTGAGAGTTATTTGCAACTCTATTTTTTAAATTAAAATTTATTTCATTTCAATTTTCTATATTTTTGGAGGATTGCAATCACAATAGCATGAAAATTTTGTAGGAAGTAAAAGGACTATAAACATACTCTAGTAATCATTCAGGTTTTAAATTTAAGAAATAATAGCAAAGTTGAAATAATTGAAAAACAATAATTATTTTCTTTTATTAAACTATTGGTAATTAATAAACAAAACTCTAGAGTCATTGGATGCATATGATAACTTGTTTGTGGCTTGATTTAAAATTGGAATAATGACTTTAAATTTTGCAAAAGGATACATTGCGTAGCATTATGGTTGTTTGAATAATCTTGATAAAAGTACAACCCTTGTTAATAATTGGTTTGTTATACCAAACCCTTTTATAAGGTTTAATTTAGATGACTAGAATTCATAGAACTTGGAAAGTTTTAAACAAAAATAATTCCCTCTTCGTGGTGTCTAGTATAAATTACCTATTCAATAGAGTTTTCCCTAGTTCCTCTAATGTCTTTTTTTCTCCACATTATGTGTAACATTCTTGATGGCTTCGTAAACATAGTGCCATCAAGTTGTGCAAGGGTATTTCCAACAAAAGATGTCTTGTTTTGTGTTAAGAGTCAAAAAAGAAATTGGTAGTTGTGTTGGTTTAAGTAGTTTAAATTATGGGCATGACAGTATTAAAAAGAGACAAAATACATACAAGACTTGCCATTTCTGAACTAATCTTGTGAAGAGAATAAATAAGGGTAAATAAACTGCAGCTGGAAATCAATAAAATATAAAGGTCTAAAATTATAATAACATGATACATAAAAAATGATAGAACAATTAAAAAAACCTTAATAAATTTCAATTATTAAGCTATAAATATTGGATAATCTCCTTTGAATCATTAACTTAAAGAATATGCAATACCAAAATATGGAAAAGTACAAACTTCCTAAAAATTCGGTAGCATCTTATCTCAGTGATAATGCAACCTGCCATGATATTTGAAGTTTAAATCTGGCCTTGGCTGACAAAGGATCAGTGGTGTCTATTGATTATTGGATAGTAACTGGAAGTGTTCAAGAGGAGATTATGTCATTACAAAGAATTTATTATGCTACTACATAATTCTTATAATCTTGCATATGTATAAGCCACTTGTCACTACTGATTGTAGATGACATTGAACTCTCATCTTTTCCATTTTGCAACATAAAATCAGCCATCATTGCCACATAATTATTAATAAAGGAACTCACCAAAATGCATTTAGATTGTTTGGATTTCCCTAACTCATACCAAATTGAGCGGTGCACAAATAATATATTTTTTTGTTCAGGTATCACTTGTTTAGCCACACTAGTGCCTGCCATCAGTAAACCAAATAATCTATGAAAATATGCTAACTCAAACAGTGGCACATACGGTTGTAACCCAGCGTTGAATGTTGCCATCACTGTCTGTTGCTCATGTAATTCAAATAGCAGCTGCAACTCATCTTGCATTGGACAAATGACCACCATGGTTAATACATCCCTTATCCTGTGATGTAAACCAATTCGTCAGAATCGGGAGGCAGGTCAAACTGTATTTGCTAAGTTTAGAAGTGTTTTGTAACGGCACAGTCTTTTGGGGAACAGCTGTTACATGTATGCTAACTATGATGAGTTAGAGTTATATTAATGGGGGTGTGCCTTGGGCTAGGGGAAGGATTTTACGTTGAATAGGAAAGGGGATGGGAGTAGTTTTTAGAGGAGAGATGAGACTTATGTAAAGCATTTTTATTTGTAAATAAGGATATTGCTGATATTTTTGTACTGTTATATTGTGGATGTTTCTTCCCTATCTATCTGCTGCCTTTTGTTGAAGAGTATTGAATCTTTCTATGTTGAGTTGAGGTGCTTTGGTATCAAACCAATAAGATCCTATGAGAGATATTTACACATTGAGTTCTGTTCTCAGTCATTCTTTGGCAGCAGAAATGTAGTGAATCAGACATGAAGCCGAGTTGAAAAAGGTGCTGCCAATCAGTAAGTGGTTTGAGGCTACAGATAGTTGAGACTAGGACCAATACAAGTTTGCATTTGACCAGGTCTTCCTGGCAGCAAAAGTGAATGTCCTTATTGCTATATTGGGGATTTACATGGCCTCTATTCCATGGCCTCTATACCATGGGATTCCAGTAATACAACACCATGGACCAATTTCTTATGTCATTACACTGTAAATATCTCCAAACAAGCAGAGTATCCATCAATTTCTGCCATCCACTAGATCTTATGCGTGCTGGGAGCAATGTGAAATTTTCTAGTGACAAATGCAAAATCATGATTTTCTGGTGTGGAATTTTTTGATGAAGAATTGGCATATTAAAATAAGACTACTGAGTCACAAGAGGTGAGAAATTTGTTTATATATTCAATTATTGTTAGTTCTAAGTTGAGGTTGTTGAATAAGCAACCAACATAAGAGGAGGTTCAGATACAATGCTGTTGTGGCCTTCAGCAGATTGGGTGTGGATCTCACCATAGTATTGTATTTTTGCAGCTGAAACATAGCATTTTTGAAATTGAGCCTTCGCATTTTCCTTTAGAAAGAAAACAATATTCTCATGATAGCAGTTCAAGTGAAGCATCTGAGTTTTCAAGTGATCTTGAAGAAGAATGAAGTAGGGGAAAGCATAGGAAGAGGGGAGTCGAAAGCAAGGAGAATGAAAACAAGTTTTGTTTTGTGCAGGCAGGAAGAAGAAGCTGGTTGTTGATATTGTGGATAGAGAGAATGTGGTGAAGCTCATTAAGATAACAAGAAGTAGTTGCAGCTGTGTAATTGGTTTTTGGTTGTGCATGCAAATATGGAATGGTATCATGATGTGAAAAAGAGGATAACCAGGGTGGAAGAAGAATAAGGAAAAGACCAATAGAAGCAAATAGGAGACCAATGAAAGGAGCTGCAAAAGAAAAAGAAATCTATAGCAAAGGCATTGAAGAGTTGTGAGAAGGTGAAAAAGAATGGTGAGGATAAATACTCACCATGTGAGCAAGAGTTTTATTTAGAGAGAAAAGCCATAGATATACATGTAATATCCCATTTAATATTTTTTTAAATATAACAAACCCTAGCGCACAATAGTAATAGTTTGCACAATTAAACATAAAATATTAAAATATGAAATCAACCCAGAAATTGTAGTTTAATAGTTTATTCTCTAATCAGATATAATTTTTAGAATGTAGCTCAATAAGGCCGAATTTGTCTTCTACAGTGGCTGCTATTTTATCTCTAAATCTGCAGCGATCCACTTCTTAATGAAATTCCACCAAGTTTGCCTGATATATGCCCTTAGAATGCCACGATCTGCTGCTAGCTGAAAGGATATTTTAATTCAAACTATAACTAAACAAATTTGTACAAAGGCGATCTCTATGTGAAATCACTAAGGAATTGTGGGTTTTTGTCCTCCAACTCCAAACCTAAAGGTGTTCCATCCTCAAGTTAATTGAACCCTAGTTCTATGCTCCACAATGAGTAGAAATCAAATAATAAAATGTCTTCTCAATGATACTCTTTCTCCTTGCTTGGTTTCTCTTAAATAGATTGTTTTCTCCAAGATTCATACCCCTTCAAATGCCCCTTGATTGGTAAACTTCAATAATAATTTTATTTTATAAATTTAATTAATCACAAACATGATTGTTGGCTGTGCACTTCCTGAATGATCAACATTTTCTCAATGCAAATAGCAGCATAAGAATGGATGACATAAAAAATCAGATAAAAGTAATCTCATTACACTATGTTACCGGGTTCTTTGGTTTGGGCTCCCATGCCCGCTTTGGGAGCGTCCCGGTTCAGGAGCGCTTGGGAGCACCCCAAACACCCCGAGTTCCCTATGGCTATGCAAGACACATACCCACAGGGGATCCAGGGTGTCTGGGGCACTCCTTGGGCACTCCCAAGCGCTCTTGCGGGCACCAACACCTAGGGGGTGCAAAAAATGAGGTGAAAAACATAATCATTTCTGATCACTGTGTACCACTCTAATCGGCCATCACTGATATCAGTGTGTAAGGCATCTTGAGCAAAGAAATCCATGAGCCTGTCAAATGTAAGAAGCACCTTGATCCATTTTGTGGGTATCAGAGTGGATGTCACATTGTTGGAATGTGAAAGGGGAAAGATGGGAGATGAATTAAATGTTTTGGAATTTATTTTTGGGGATCTAGTAAAGGTAAAGAATAATCAAACTGAAGTGGAAGTGGTAGTATTATATGGTTAGTTCAGTGCAATGTCCAATCAAAGTGGTAGTGGTGGGGGCAAAGTTTGCCTCCGTAGTAGGCAAAGATGGGTTTTCCGTCGTTTTGCTTTTGAATCCTCGAACACTATGGAGGGAGGGGCCAATCTATGGCATTCATGAATGATTGTCAAATTATACGGCTAGCTTTAAGTCATTCATCGTTAACTCTTTCCTTTTTCTTTCACTTACTCAATTCCATCCAAGCTCTCTTCATTTCTCTCTCATCTTTACTGAGACCTAATTTAATTCCCTAGGAGGTTAGACGCAAAAGCTGTTCAGTGAACAATATTCATTTGCCTTGCCCAATAAAAGTTCATCTACTCTTCCCGAGGCTGCTTCCAATAAATTGAAAAAAATTTGCCCCTCGAGACTAAATCTTCACAAGATAGGCCTATTGTATTTACAATTCTGTATTTTTTTTTTAAAATTTGCATATATATATATATATGTATTATACAACCATACCCAAACGTACCATACACAAGAAAAAAAATTGCCATATCAGCGTACCTGTATTCCATACTCATACCTGATCCCATACTAGAACCGGGAACTTAGTCATTAAATGAGGAAATGTGCAAGGTGTTCTACCGTGCATGTCATTATGGTTCCTATGCAATAATTTTCAAACTGCGTGCAATGACATCAAACAGGAATATGAGATCCATTTGGCTTTCTTCAATCTCGAACAATCATTTCCTTGATTGTTGGTACCTTAAATAGAATCTATTTCCAGATGTGACTTGACTGCACCATCTCTGACAGCAGGGCCAGTGCCCACCAAGATGACCATTCTCATATTCAAACATGTGCTGAACTCAAGCCATATTCTCACACATTTTCCTTCGTTGTGTTGCACTTACAGCTTTAAGATGATTAACAAGCCATTTTGGTTGCAATGCATCATGCATTTCTATGAATTGCTCACAGCCTATGCTAATGGGAAATCCTTCAATGAGAAAATGCAATTCTTTATCCAGTAGGCTTTAACTTATCCTATACCAAGCTAACCCTATGCCTGTGTCTTGCTCCTCTGAAGTAAAGCAGAGTTTCTTGTGGGTGATCCTCAAAGATGTTTAGCAAGGGAAGCAGATGTGTGTATGGTAAAATGACATCTTTCAATAGGGACACTTTAGCGTGTTGAATCAGTCCTGTTGCATCATCACTCAAAGCTTTTGAATCTTCGATGTACCATCCTCCAAAGTCAACTAAAAGCAGCAATGCTGAAGATATATCTACACGTACAGGCCACATTCAAACTGGGTCTGCCAAACAGTGCTTGATCATTTAACTCATATGTCGAAGCTCCAATAGACTATTTAGTTGACAAAGAAACCCCCAAACATATAGCACAATTATTCTCCTTCCAGTTGAGAACCAAATTAGTAGCATATTTTACCAAGGTTACCCCAAGTTTCCGGGACGGGGACGGCAGGGGATGGCGGGACGAGTCCCCAAGTTTCCGATTTTTGAGGTCAAAATTAGGGACGGCAGGGGACGGCAATATAAAATATAGGGAAAATTTAAAATATTCATATGAAAACATGGATAAAGCATACGTAATATACGTTATATATAGCATTTGTGTTCAATATTCTTTGTCAGTACTCAATACACATTGAAAATTCAGAATTAACATACATGAATCATAATACAACCTCCAAGTTATACTTTATAAACTTATATCAAATTACATAAGGTTATTTCCAGCTCACAAATTATTGCACTCAAGGAGTTTTGGGCATCAAATTGCCTTAATATTCAGCCTATTTCCAATTGTGAAGAACTGTTTAAAAAGGTCAAAATCCTAAGTCTTTGTCTCTAAAACCTGTTAGTGAACAGCAAGCAAATAAATTCAAGTTTACACACTTTTGGAATAACTTTTTGTTATTTTTATATATCTCTAATAGAGCATCAAATATTTATCTTGTGAGTGTTCCAAATATTGTGAAAGATATATGAAAATAATTTAAACGAACAACTCAAAAACCAAAAAACTGAAAACTATTATATATATATAAATTTTATTTTTAAAACATGTTTTGACGTGGGGGACTGCTGGGGGACGGCTCAGGCGTCCCCTGGCCGTCCCCTGCCGTCCCCGGGACTGGTCAGCCGTCCCTCTTTTGGTCAACCCCGTCCCCCCGTCCCCGGGACGTTTCCTGAGATTTCTGCAAAAAGAGGGACGGTCCCCTGCCGTCCCCCAGTACCCGAGACGTCCCGGGAACGGGTACGGGGCATTTTTTGGGGGGGACGCGTCCCCGGGCTTCCCTGTATTTTACCTGTATGTTCTGTATATGCATTGAGATCATAGTCATCAGGTCAAATGACCTTGTATCATGTGTTGGACTTGAGACACAAATTAAACAAATTTAATGCCTTTCTCACATCCGTAATCTATGTGTTTTGATGTCTGTATTTTCCCCCCAAGCCTTGGCTCTCGTTTCCTAGTGTAAAATTCCCCAAGACCCACGGGAAATGATGACTGCTGGGTTTCGTCTTGGTTTAATTTTGAAGAGGGGACATTACAATATGTCAAATGCATGCGTCATTCAGAAAGTGCTCTTTTCTAGTAGAGTAAATCTCTTCATTCTTTACTTTTAATAAGCTGAATGCTGATGTGGTTGCCATTTGTTCCACTCTGTACTGATCAACACATGAGTGATCCTTTCCATCAGATCTTATTTCCCTATAAACTTAATTTCTAACTCCTTTCTAGATTGTTTGATTCCCATAAAATTTACAGGAATCCATGCTTTAGTCTATATTTCCTCATTTTTTATGCATTTATGAATGTTGATTCCAGGAACAATATGAGTACAAATCTAATATGCTCGAACAAATATAAATTTGTGAACAATAATCAGAGCACAAATAGAGAAACTGAATCCACACATACAAAAGGACAATACTTATTATTGACAATAAGAAATGATACAGAATCTTATTCATTCCATAGCTCTGACAAACTAAATCTCCAAGACAACGTGGAAATATGCAAAGTTGTCTCTTCCAATCACAAAACCCTTATTTATGTACAACTCTTACAAATAGAATTAAAGAGACATTAGGGGGAAGATAAGACTATTTATCTTCCAGATGCTAGCAAAGAGGTGCCTCCTATAGCAACTGTTCAGCACTAGGTGGCACCAGTGTGTATAATTGGCACTAGTCGGTAATGAAGCACCCACCACCTTGTGGCACTCACACAACAGAGAAGAAACTTACATTTATACTAGCACATACAAAGAGGGCCCCTGTGTTAAGCTAACATTTGGATCATTTAACCTTTCTTAAGGAGCAATAAATCCATTGCTTCAAGTTCTGAAGCCAAGTGCAGGAACTTCTCTGCTCAGCTACCTGTGTGTGAGCTTACCAGTTATGACAACACCGTATGGTGTTATCTACTGGTTTTGAGTACTCTTAACCATCATATCCATGATGCAATATGTCTTCACATGTGCAATGCAATCAGGATTCACCCCTGTTGATTTCAATTGTTATTCTGTATCTAGTGCATCCAAAATAGGAGGAAAATATAGACAAATAAGGTTCACATTGACAAAAAGTTACAAACAAAGGTACAGTGAATGATAAAGTTCAGAGGCATTCTTCCCCACCTGCTTTGTGATGGTGTAAGGCATATATTAATGTATTTCTACATTTGTAGCCATACATTGTCACCAATGTTCTATTGGTGCAGCGCTTGATGCTTGTCATGTCACTGCTTGTAATTAGCATTGATTTTCTACATAATATAATTAATATATTGTTCAACTTGTTGAATATAATGAGTTTAGTGAAAACACTTTGTTGCTTAGTTTGTTTTTTTCTAAGTAGACAAAGAGTTATCTTTTAACACTATAGGGAGATCTGCGTCAACAAATGCTGCAGGTAGGATGTTGAGACAGACATCCAATAGAACCACGTAGAGCTCAATCGTAGCTACGTAGAATGAAGGGAAAATTTTCATTATATGTACGTTGAGGTACATAATTGTAAATTCTAAGATGTATAATCATTTGATTAAGCTCCTTTGTATGTGGATGGTCATCAACTTCATACCCACCATGGCCTAGAAGTTGTCTGACAAGATAGCCAGCAAAGAAAAACATGTCCATACATGACTAAAGAAATTTTATGTAGCTTTGGTTGCTGAGATGGTCTTCTGGCATGGTGCCAAAATAGCTATCTTTTGGAAACTATCTACAAAAAAAATCAGAAACCTTCTTGACCAAATGAAGAGCTTGATGAAAATCTATAAAAATCATTTTCATCTTCATCTAACTAGGTGAAGTTGGGTCTCATTTTGGAAGGGACTAGGTATGGAGATAAGTGTCAACTCATATCCAATCCAAAGTAATCAAGAAGAGACGAATGCTGCAATCAAAGGTCAACTCTGACAATCAGCATCTGAATTATCATTTTGTTTCTTGCGTTTGATGTTCATAGGATCCCTTGCTTTATTTATATATATTTATGTTATATTTATTATATTGCAAGACTTCATAGGATTTGGTTATATGTATTTATGTTACATTTATTATATTGTAAGCTTTCAATGGATTTAATTATATATATTTGTATAATATTTATTAAATATTATATTGTATTATTATTTTATATAATTTCTATGCAATTATAATATTATATTAAATTATAAATTATTTGTTTTATGTCAATATATTAAATTTATTTTTTTTATTTTTTTTTTACGTTAGATGAATCAAGGGAATCTATTGGGGCCTTCACCCATGAGAATCTCAAAAAAGCAATGGTACACACGGACATGTCCCCTAGGGTTTTGGCCCCCATACCCATCCCCAAAATTCTTTTTTTTTTTGGGGACGTTTCGGATTGATATGGCTGGAAATGAATATATTGGACCCTCATATGTAAGTAATCAACAATTATGAAATCCTAAGGTGTCAAATACACTAAAATCTCAACTTGTAACTCTGTAAAAGCTGATTTTATTTGATTTTGCAATAACTAGAACAATTACATTGACTAATATACAAGTTGGAAACACAATTTCAGATTTCCAACAATTAGAAATTTCACATCAATGACTGAAAAGGCTAATGGTATAGCTATCACACACCCAAGAAACCTCGTGAACAGCAAGAATGGCTGCTGGATATGACTGAAACAAAATTATAACAACAGCAATAATCCTTCCACCATGTAGATCACCTAGTATGACAAGGCAGCTGGCTGGTATAGGGCTCCAGATGATTGATTGTTTGACTCTATAATGTATATGTCAATATGATTAGTGATTACATTTGCAACTTTATCAATGTTCATTGTTATGATTATCATTACTCATGAATATCTGAAATTTGAAATTTCCCTATATTTTAAAAATTTATCTGTATATTATATATATAGCCATCCCCTTTGTCGTCCCCAAAAATCTCCTAAAAAAATCCTGTCCCCGAAACACATTCCATTGTCCCACTGTCCCCTCATACCAGAAACTTGGTGGAACATAGCAAAAAAGTAAATTACATTTTTAAGATAGACTGAAAAACCAATTTACAAAAAAAATAAAGAAATCATCAAACTAGAAACCTAAATATAACTAAGCATAAATAATTCAATCAATCAAATTGACCTAGGAACTCACAAAAAGAAAGAGGCCTAAACCATCCATGGGCTGAAAACTTTTTTCCCCTTATGGGAGAGAAGGGTTTCCATTGTCCACTAAGTGCCATTCCCAATGGCATCCTACTCTCCAACCTCAATTTTTTAACTTCCAACTTCCATCCTCAATCTTTGTTTTATATTAATATATTAAATTTAATTTTAATCTCACATATATTTTTATTTATTTATTTTTAATAAATATGTATAGTATAAAGTATAAACCATAATTTCGAGACTTGTTCAAACTTGCCTAGATTCAGTAAGTCCCAAGGTGAGAAAGTTTAGGTGAATCCTAGAGACCTTGATTAAGCATAGAATTTGGCTTCATTTGCAAATTGCAACTAATCACCCAAACTATAGAAAACCCTAAAAATTTGCCACTCCTTTTGCTTATGAATAGAATGATGCCAAGCACAACTATTAAAAATGAGTGCCAAGTCTAGCAGGCCAAGAATGAGTCAAAAATCAGCCAAATGGATCTAAAATGAGTCTGAGTCTTGTAACTATAGTACAAACACACCCAATTGTATTAAAGCCAAGGGAAATTGCCATACCAAAGAATCCAAACCCAAACCAACAACTTAGGTTTCAAATTACTTAAATATATTTTGAATCCATGTGAACCCTAATGTTATCAAAGATGTAGCCCAGATATTGAACCTTAACATTGTTAATGAAGTCGCAAGACTCTGTGAGAGTCTTCAAAACAAAAAAGCTTCAAATTACTCAAATCCTTTCTGAAACTGGATGAACCCTAGTGTCATTATAGATGTAGACCAAATACTGAACATTTATCTTAGCAAACTAACATTTTTCCAAGTTGCTAATAAATTTGTCATGACATAAGAGATTAAGTGTTAGTGAAACCCTCTTTTCATCTTGGAGCTTGATCAGCAGGAATATGAATTTTGTGATCTAACCAATCCACTTCTTGCATTGTTTGGTGCTGGTTATGGAAACCGTGGTGGTGAGAGTCCCCTTTAGAATATGGGATTTTGATTCCTCAAACTAATAATGAAAGTTTAAGGTCATAATACATATAGACAACATGAAGTCCCCCTGAAGAGCTGTCCACACCAAATATAGCAAACATCCAATGGCACTGCATCACAGAGTATATCCTTGAAAGGATTTGCAGCGAAAGGCTACACTGCTGGGTGACATATAGATCTACCTCAACTCAACCATTTGACTATAAATATATATATGCAAAATGCAGATCCTTCTCTGTACCCACAGCTATGAGCAGAAGAGGAGCTCTTTCTCATCTATCTCTAAGAGTGGTAGTCGTGTTGTGTCAATAGTAGTAGTGATATCTTTATCCTCAATTTGCTTTCTCTTTTCTGACTTTGGAGATAAAAGTAGCAGCTGTGTATCAGCCAACAATGCTTGGCTAGCATGAAACTCACCTTTAAATCTGTCACTCATGAATGTTATGCCACTTGCAAGTCTGCATCTGCAACCTCTTACCTAGAGAATTTTCTGTCATCTCAAGATGACCTCTATGAGTAGCCATTGCAGTAATGGCATTTCTCCTCATGTATGTTGGTTAACAATTACAAGGCAAGGAAACCCACTTGGCTAATAATCACCGCTAAGGCTTTGTTCTTAGGGCAGGAGGAATGGTGGATGTAATGTTCTTCCCATTTGCAAAGTTTTTCGAGCATGTAATGCCTTATAAGTCACCCTTCTCTCACAATTCCCATCATTGTGGGACTAATCCATGTACAACCCGATCATGTATTTGTGTTAAGTGGTGCAAGCTTTCATAGAAATTTTTAATTAGAGTTTTAATTTTTGTGACATTTGAAATGTTGCCCCATGCTTGTTTTTCATCATCTCAAGATACCCTTCATGAGTAGTCATTACATTAATGACATTTTTTATATGTTACACGGGGACGCGTCCCCCCCTCCAAACCCTACATCCCCGTCCCCTATGGCGTTTCGGGGACGGGGGGATGGCAGGGGACATCCCTCAGGCGTCCCCCCTAGTTTTCAAAAACTAGGAAACGGCAGGAAACGCATCCCCAAAAAAGGGGACGGCTGGAAAATAAAAGGGGACGCCTAGGCATCCCCGAAACGGCCAGGGGACGGCTAGGAGTCCCCCAACTGTATCAAGGATGCTTGGGCGTCCCCTTTTCATCAAAGTAAAAAATGTTTTGATTTTTGACAAATTAAATAAAAATTGCTTGATAAATATTAAATATTTCTTCATATTTGATAAAACATTTAGTTTTTAAACAAACTATTTATTATTATTGTCAAATTAAATAAAAAACTCTTGATAAATATTAAATATTTCATTAAATAAAAATTGTTTGATAAATATTAAATATTTCATTATATTTGATAAAACATTTAATTTTTAAACAAACTATTTAATTTTATTGTCAAATTAAATAAAAATTGCTTGATAATTGATAAATATTAAATGTTTTATCAAATATTAAATATTAAAATTTAAATAATTAAATATTAAATGTTTTATATTTCATTATATTTGATAAAAATGTTTATCCCCATTCGAATGGCATTGACTAAATAATAGTTAAGTTATTGGCATTGCTGTTAGTGTTTACCTTTATCTTTATATTGTTGTTATATCACTGTTATATCACTGTTATATCCCTGTTATACTGCTGTTATACTCTTTATCTATGCAAATATTGTCATATTGATATTTTTGCACATATTTGATATTTCAAATTGCTCTCTTTCTCTCTCTCTATATATAATAAATTTTTAAAAATTCATACATATATATGTAATTGTATATATATATATATATTGAAAAATTCCTATATTGCTGTCCCCTTGCTGTCCCCAAAAATCTTCCCTCGGACTGCCGTCCCCGAAACGCCGTGGAACATAGCATTTTTTCTCATGTATGTTGGTGATAATTACAGAATGCAATAACTCAATTAGCACACAAACATCTTTAAGCATTTGTTAGATGGGCCAAGATTAGGGAATGCAATCCACCAATTAGGGCTTTTCACCCACTGGCATGTTTATCCATTGACAAAGCTTTTGGAGCACATAATGCCTTACAAGATCCCTCCATATCGACTGGATGATAAAATCAAAATATAAGAGTGTGGATGGATCTAGAATAGACACCACCTCACCCCCCAACCCCCACCCCACCGCACACAACCCCCCCCCGCCACCCACCCGCCCATCCTCCCTGCACCCCCCTGGCTCTTTGGCACCTTAGTTGGGTCGAGTGCTATTCTATTGGTTGAGCCCTAAAATAGAAAATATGATGGCATGAATCCCTCTAGATGTCTACCCTCTCCTATCAGTTGAGAACACAATTGCACCCCTATCTCACCCACTCCTTACTATGGGTAGTTTGGATAGGTCCCCCTTAAAGGCGGTCAAGAACATACCCAACCAAACCCCTATTCAATTTAGAGGGGGGATTGGAGGTAGGACAGCTACTACAATGGGATCCCTTCTATATATTCTATAGGCAAACTTGGAAACTGGTCATTTCCTCATAGTTGTTTCCAAAACCCTAAGATCCTACACCAGCACCTCTTATCCTATGAAAAGAGCCCACCCAGTTTGCAGGCAACTCCATGCAACCTTAAAACAGGGACCAACATTAAAACAATGGCTTCATCCAACATGAAGTAAAAACACAGCTCTGCATGCATGTTACTAATCCTACATCATCTAATATCAACCTTGGTGCAATTGTATGCTAATCTTCATAAATTATCACAAGTTACTATTCCTCAACAGCCTCTACAAAATCCCAAATGTTAACTTAAATATCCCCAAATGGTTCATCCTCTTCTTGACTATTTAGGAGACAGTTATTTTCCAACCAGCTTTTAGAATGTGAAGCCCTTTTAGAATTGATCTTTTCACTATCGTAAAATATTGCTGGTAAAGAAATGTGGTTCTAACTGGTTGAGCCAATTTTTCAATGCATCCACATCAATTTTTTCCTTCCAACAAAAGAATATCAAATTTTACTAGTAACTTGAACAGTGTCAAGGCCCAAAGGTTTTGCTTGTTGAAGGAGATTGTAATGTGTGACTCACTGAAGAATTTGAGCAAACTAGTCTCTAGCATGCTGTTACTCTGCTTCTAGAAATACTTTCTCAAGCATCTCTCAGAAAGGGATCCTGTATCCTAACATCATCTGCCATTTGAGATCATTTGAAACAGCAAGGATGGTCATTTGAGGGACTGCTTATCTTGAGACCATACAACCTTTGGCCTGACCTCATTCAATTAGGCATACAAAGACAAATTAAATAGCTCTTTATACTGCTGCTCCTGATTTTAGAAACAATCCAGGGAACAGCCCACTAAATAATGAAATCTAATGTACTTTAAACAAACGTTAATTTATTTACAATAATCAGAGTAAAAGAGAAAATCAAACCGTTCACACACACAAAAAGAACAATATTGGCAATTAGAACTGAAACATTTTTTATTGAAGTCGTCACTCTGTACAAACTAAATTTCTACAAAGCGATGTGGAACCACACAATGTAATCTTTTACCAAGTGTGCAAGAAAAATTTATGTAAAAAAGATGTGCAGTAGGAAATGAATAGACATTGGGGGAAGATTAAACATTTCTCTTCCAGCAGTTACCAGAGAGGTGGCTCTGTGTAGTAAGTATTAGTAGCAAGGTGGCACCACTGAGTAGTTGTCTCTACTGACAACAGGCTCCAGCTCTGCAGTGCCCAATGCAACATGAAAGACAATTAAATTAAAGCCAGCATGAAGAAGCCCATGTTAAGTTGCCACTTGGATCATGACTTGTAGGGGTTCTGGTAGATGCCATATGTAATGTCTTTTTTCAGACTATTGGACAAGTGTATTATTATTAGTCTTGACAAGCATTGGACTATCAACATATTGGTCAGTATTATAAATAATTTGTGACCTAAATTCACTACAAACAAAAATACATCAAAGTACAAGTAGCTTCAATGATACAAGTGACTTGCGTTTTTACAAAAGTCACTTTTAGAGAAAGCTATCACTTCATAGCAGAATATCTGGATAGATGTTTTGCATCTGACTTTCAGTTATCTTATTGAGAGCAACATCGTTTGGGCAATGATGAGAGTCATAAATCATTAGCATTTGTTATTAACTTATTACAGCCAATTTTATGATCCTTGTGCAAGGACTCCATTCTTGATGATTGTTTTTAAAAGAGATTGCTAGGGACAACCCAACATCCCTAGGACTGTTGAGGAATGCTTAGGAAACTAGGAATGTGTTGGGATTAAGTGATATCTACCTTGCAAATCCCTACTTCTAATGTATTAAATTATGTGTAGATGGAAAATTAAAGTATTTTCTTCTTAGTAAATGGATTGAGTGAACTTGGATACCCATGTGTGGTGGGGACAGCAATATTAATTATTATTCTTTGATCATTTAGAATTATTATTGCAAGAAGACATGGAAGAGGAAAAGTAATATGAAAGGTCGCATTGGAAGACGAAAAGTCATGCCTTGAGAATAGAGCTTTCATGGGGTGCTTGGGAGTTACAAGTTTACTTTTGCTTTTTGGTGGGGGTTACATACTCATGAATTACTTTTACTATTCCAAGAGATGCTCATCATGAATGGAGTGTTGGATTTTTCTTGTGGTATTTGGGCATCTAGTTTTGAGCTCATGGTTTTGGCCATTAGTTTTGGAAATCCATTTGTGGTTTTTAGTTTTAAAAACTCTATTTATTGGAGGCATGGGAGAGAGGCATTATGTTTTTTTTCAGGTGTGAGTGCTATTATGCATCCAGAATATTGTCAAAGTTGGAGCAGATTGTATTTATGTAAGACTTCATTGTGATTCATACATGCTATATGGTGGTGGATTATTTTTCTTGAAAATGTTTCTCCACATATATCCAGTGTCATATGTATTTGCTGATTTTTATTTGTTATAGTTAAGTGTTTATCCATTTTACATTTCAAATTTGACAGTTAATCAAATGTTTATCTTTTTACGATAATCAGATTTGTATACTTTATGTTATATTCTCATTGTAATTATTCACTAGTTTTTCTCAACATTTGGTATCAAAGCTATGATTGTGATAACAATGAGACATCTTTATGAAAGTTTTGTGAGGTTTGTTTGTTTTAGTGGGAGTATTTAATTTAGTGAGTTTTGCAAACCCATTTGTGGTTGGAAGTCATGGCTAGACATCTAAGTCAAAAATCATGAAGTTCAATGGTTTTGGCTACAAGCTATGAAAGTTAAAAATGGAGGATCCCCTAAAAGAAATGGTCAATGGAGAGTTGTTGCAAAGAAAGGAAAGTCTATGAGTATGTCAATGAAGACCATACAAAGTTGGATAACAAGTCACAAGGAACCGTTTGGTTGTGTCTTGTACATACCATTCTCCTGAATGTCTCAGATGAGGCTATTGCACATAGTCTATGGAAGAGAATAGGCGATATTTATACAAAGAGTCTTCTGAATAAATTGTATTTAAAAAGAAAGCTTTACTCCTTGAAAAAAAAGAGGGTGACTATTGTTTTGATTTTTGGTCAACTACAATCCATTGATGTTAACTTAAATGAGGATAAATGTATTTCTTTGCTTTGCCCTTTGCCTAAATCTTGTGAAAATCTAATCGTTTCTCTAAGTGGTTTTATTTTAAATCCAAAAATGGATGCTCTTGTTGCTACTTTTCTTAGTTAAGAAATGAGAAGAAAATCCATGGATGAGGGATCAAAAGATGAATTACATGTTCAGGAAGGCTTAAGGATAAAAGTGGGTCTAAAGAGGATTAAAAGAAAATGAAACATAGTTCAAAATTTAAAGTACAAACCAAAAACCCTGGGAAGAGCACAGTAAAGGGTTGGAACTATGGGAAGTGGGGACACATAAAGAAGGAATGCAAAAACAAGAAGAAAATATATGATGGTTCCTTCATTAAGAAATCCTTTGATGGTGACGATAATGATGTTTTATTTATTTCAACTAATATTGTTAGTGATGATTCTTGGCTCAAGGACTTATATTGCTCCTACTATATGACTCCCCACGTGGAATGGTTCTTGTCTTACCAAGCTTATGATGGAGGAGAGGTATTCCCTAATGACAACAATTCTTATTAGATAGTTGGCCTCTAACATCCAAAGGAACATCAACAATATTACCCAAAGCAAGATTGCTATGATCCTCATTAAAATGACAGGTGGGTAAGCAATCATTGTTGGGAGTAAATGATATTTACTTTGCAAATCCCTATGTCTATTGTACTTAATTATATGGGTAGACAAAAAAATTAATGTATGTGCTCCTTTGTACAAATGGGTGAACTTGGATGCTTGTGTGTAATAAGGACAATGTTATGAAACTTTCTCCGCAAAGTGAAAAGAAAGTTATGAAAGCATTAAAGGGAGATAGAAAAATAAAGGATAATATGATCCTTTGGTTAAAATGGAGATTAATAAAGAATATCTATGAAAACTCTTTTAAAAGGGAGAAATAATTGTTTTAATTAAATAATAATTAAAGGCAAACTTTGTGAAAGGGTGTGATGGTTTGGAAACCACTCCTTGAGGCTTAAATAAAGCATTTATGTGAGACTTTGAAGTGGGACATGGAGATCACTCAAGGAAGAAGAAGGCGGTTTGGTGAACCATGGGCAATGGAGGAGGGGGCACACAGAGCGTCCAACTCGAGACAGAGTTCACCAAAGATTAATCCGGCCAAGGCTTTTGTGTGAGTAGGTACACATTCTTCAATACAAGTAGGCACAAATTTTGGTGCAAGTACGCACACATTCTTCAATGCAAGTAGGCACACATTTTTGTACGAATAGGCACACACTGTGTTTTTACACAAATTCTTCAAAGTGCGCTAGTGATAACTTTAAGAAACCTCCCCTCAAGAAAAGATATAAAATTTTGTCAAATCTTTCATTTTTTTGGAACAAAAATATTAATTTCTATTGGCAAGTTTTTCCTTTTTTTGAAAAAAAATAATTTTATAGGCGGTTTTTTCACATCACTAAAATTTTGTAGAAAATCTTGGGGAATCTTGAACAATAATAAGAAAATGCATTTATTATGATGACGAATCCTTCCATTTAAAAAAATTAATTCTTATGGAAAAGTAGGAGTTCAAGGGTGGAAATGATCAATGGGTTTAAGGGTTATACTCTATAATAATTAGTTTCCACCATTGATTCAAAATATAATCTAACGAACCTCATTGTATTCCGAAAGGTAAAATGTACTCGTGATCTATAATGCTCATGGGGCCCAAAAATGCTTTTGGATTGTTGATCTCCATTGAGATCAACGATCCAAAAGCAATTTTGGGCCCCATGATCATTACAAATCATAGGTACATTTTACCTCGTGGTAGAATGAGGGTCGTTAGATTATATTTTAAACCAATAGGCAACTAAATATTGGAAATATGGCCCTAAAGCAACTAATAATTATGATATCCTATTGGAAAATTTATTTTGATTTCTACTATAACATAAAATTTAGGCAATCTGCAGGGAAACCCAAGGATGCGTCCCCCCCCCCCCAAAAAAAAAGCCCTGTACCCGTTCTCGGGACGTCCTGGGTATTGGGGGACGGCAGGGGACCGTCCCTCTTTTGCAGAAATCCCGGGAAACGTCTCGGGGACAGGGGTACGGGGTTGACCAAAAGAGGGACGGCTGACCAGTCCCGGGGACGGCAGGGGACGGCCAGGGGACGCCTGAGCCGTCCCCCAGCAGTCCCCCACATCAAAGTATATTTTAAAAATAATATATATATATATATATATATATAATAGTTTTCAGTTTTTGGGTTTTTGGGTTGTGCGTTTAAATTATTTTCATATATCTTTCACAATATTTGGAACACTCACAAGATAAATATTTGATGCTCTATTAGAGATATATAAAAATAACAAAAAGTTATTCCAAAAGTGTGTAAACTTGAATTTATTTGCTTGCTGTTCACTAACAGGTTTTAGAGACAAAGACTTAGGATTTTGACCTTGTTCTTCACAATTGGAAATAGGCTGAATATTAAGGCAATTTGATGCCCAAAACTCCTTGAGTGTAACAATTTGTGAGCTGGAAATAACCTTATGTAATTTGATATAAGTTTATAAAGTATAACTTGGAGGTTGTATTATGATTCATGTATGTTAATTCTGAATTTTCAATGTGTATTGAGTATTGACAAAGAATATTGAACACAAATGCTATATGTCAAGGTTCTATAACGTATATTATGTATGCTTTATCCATGTTTTCATATGAATATTTTAAATTTTCCCTATATTTTATATAGCCGTCCCCTGCCGTCCCTAATCTTGGCCTCAAAAATCGGAAACTTGGGGAGAGTCCCGCCGTCCCCGTCCCGGAAACTTGGGTAACCTTGCAAATCTGGTCTAATCATCTATTGAAGATTGTGGCGAATTAGAGTCTTGTAAATAGAATCTTCATGGTATGCTTAGGAGTTGCAAGTTAACTTCTTGCATAATGGCAAGGGGTTACATACACATGAGTTACTTTTGTTATTCCAGAAGATGCTCTCCATGAATGGGGTGTTGAATTTTTGCTTGTGGCATTTGGGTGCTTAGTTTGGGCTCATGGTTTTGGCCACTAGTTTTGGAAATCTGTGTTTGGTTTCTTGTTTTGAAAACTCAATATATTGGAGGCATAGGATAGAGCTATTGTGTTCTTTTACAAGTGAGTATTGTTATGCTACCAAAATGTTGTTAGAAAGAGTTGGAGTATATTGTTTTGATGCAACACCTGCATTGTAATAAATATGAGCTCAGTATCCATTTGGTAGTGGAGTTTATTTCAATAAGGGTTTCTCCACATATTTAGCATCATGTGTTTGTTGATTTTAATTTTTTGTTATAACTTATAAGTGTTTACCCACGTTGTGTTTCAAATTTGATGATTAAACATGTTTATTCTTTCATGATAATCGGATTCATGCACTTTATGTTAAATTCTCACTAGAATCGTTCACTAGTTTTCCTCAACAAA
Source organism: Sequoiadendron giganteum (assembly GCA_007115665.2). Lineage (NCBI taxonomy): Eukaryota > Viridiplantae > Streptophyta > Pinopsida > Cupressales > Cupressaceae > Sequoiadendron > Sequoiadendron giganteum. Next base: position 169,098,313 of record CM021101.1, on the reverse strand, counting down.
ATGTCACTAGGACTATCGAGGAATAGTGAGGACACCAAGGCATCTCCTAAAAATTCTAGGATTTAGAGGATGTCCCCAAACTTTGGTGCCATGGGTGTCCCTCTTTTTTCTATGTTGTTTTCATGACAAGTTAGAGACTAAAACACTTTGTCCACATCCCCAAGTACTAGGGACATCCAAGATGTTTGGACTTGGTAAGAAACTTGGGTAGGTATACAAGCATTTTCTATGTAGGAATATAACACTATTTCTCTTCTTGCTCATTGTTGTCCTTAACATCTAGTTGGCATGCAAGTGAATCCAAGGAAGCTTGCTATGCATAGGTTTAATAATTGTTTTGGTTGTTTAGAAATTTATGTAATATTGTTACAATTTTAGGGCACAACTACAACATGTTTTGTTAGAATATTATATTCTACATTGTATAATGGTCAATTAGTGCTACAGTAGTCAGTAATTGCGGTAGTTAGACATCTTAAATGTCTACAGTCATCTACCTCTATAAATTGTAATCTTTCTCTTTGTTAATTCAAGCAATTTCTAGCCCAAAATTGTTTCATAGTATCAGAGCCAGACTGAGCTCATCTCCCTCACGGGAGGGCTCAGGATTTTATAAGAGTTAGTAAAAAATTTGTCAAAAAAAATTTCTTTAAAAATTTATTTTTCTGTCATTTGTGAATTTCTTTGTACGCTAGGCAAGTTTGTAATTCGTGTTTTTCACGTGGGCTTGTGATCTCTTCATCTGGGCGCGACCTTTGATTTTGCAGCTTCATCGTGGGTTTTTTTTTTTTTTTAGAACGCTTTTTTTTGTGCCCTTGCAAGACGCGTTTCTGTGTCTTTTGAAGCCACAATTCTGTGTATTTTAGGGCCGTGATTTGAAGGATTTTATTTGTGTTTTTGTTCTAGCCCGCGCACGACCTCTTGGACGGGTTTTTGTCTCTTCCTGCGACGGCTCTGAGATTTCAGTTGCGTTTTTATTTTTCGCACAGCCTCTTGTTTTGCTTGTGACGGGACTGGTCCGTGTTTTCTTTGCTAAAATCCGCAACGCATCTCTGCAATAATCCACAAAAATCCGACATCTTTGGACAAATGTTGACCAATCGATTTTCCAAGGCTCGTGTTTTCTTTTGGACGTGTTTGGAGCACTTTTCTTTGGCGCGATCTGAGGCCACGACCTCTGCAACTTTTCCAATGATCTCTCTTTCTAAGGTCGCCTAGGGTTTGGCATCTTTAATGCCTCGATTTCGTGGAGATTCGAGCTCTTTTCTGCAATTTTTTGCAGTTTTAATGGCAGCCTAGGGTTTTGCAAAATTCGGCTAGGGTTTTGACCCTTTGTTTCAAGTCGAAATTTTTTTCTAACTATAGATTTCTTTAGGGTTTTTTGAGATCTCAAATGGGTAGGTCTCGAATTTTTCTGGGTACCTCGATTTTTGTGCCTCAAAATTTGTGCAACTGGGTGTTGACGAAATTTTATGGGTAGTCGGGAAATTTTCTAGGTTTTCAACATCCTTTTCTGGGTACTCTTCAAATTAATGGATTTTCAAGTTTTTTACCCTTAAAAAATCTGTAATCTGGGTGGGTTTTAAAGTTTTTTTCCCTTAAAAAAATCTCTAATCTAGGAGGTTTTAAAGTTTTTCCCTTAAAAAATTTGTAACTGGGAGGGTTTATAATTTTTCCTCAAAAATTAAAAGTTTTTTGTATACCCTAGTCGAGGTTTTTGTTGTTTGGGAGGGCTCTCTAATATCTGGTTTTTACCGTTTTTTTTTCCGAAAAAACGATTTGTAATTTGGGTTTGGCAATTTTTTCCTTAAAAATCTTGGTTTGTTGCAGTTTGTTTTGGTTGCACCTGGAGTTGCTAGGGCGAACATCTACACAACTAGCTTCTTGCAGTCAGTTCTCAGGCGTTGTGCTCATCTACAAAAGTTTCGACAGTTTGCCAATTTATCCTCAAAATCATGTCCATGTTCTCGGTGTGTCTCTGATTTCAGGGAAGAACAGCTCTGTTATCCAACATCAAGTTGGACATTTTGTAATGACTTCTGGTCAACAATTCTGCAATTTCTAGGAGGGTTGGTGGCAGACTCATCTCGGTGGCAGAGTCAGTGGCAGGCTCTTGTCTCTTGTTGCAGAGCATTTTCTGGACGTTTTTTTGGTTCTCTTGGTCATTCACATTCTGCAAATCCAGGGAGGGTCTCCGTAGCAGCAGAGTGTTCTGAAGAATTTGTGACCAATCACCCTGCAGAGTGTTTTCTGTAGGCTAGTTAGTAGATTGACCATTAAGGGAGGGTGTTAGAATATTATATTATACATTGTATAATGGTCAATTAGTGCTACAATAGTCAGTAGTTAAGGTAGTTAGACATCCTAAATGTCTAGAGTCATCTACCTCCTCTATAAATTGTAATATTTCTCTTTGTTAATTCAAGCAATTTCTAGCCCAAAATTGTTTCATGTTTAAAGATTGCAGCCCTAATGCAAGTTGATTAAATTTGATAGTAAACTCGAGGAACTTGAAATTGGGTACAAGAGTAGAGAGAATAAAACTTTTAACAGTGAGATTATATGGTGGAGTGTAATAGAAATTTTAAGCAACAAAGGAAATTAGAGAGCTCAAAAAAATTAAATTTAAATTTGACACCCCTTCATCAACAAGCTAGACATGACACACTATTTTACTTTGATTGAAGGGTTTATTTGAGGCCCAATCTAAAACCCTAAAATCACTATTGCAAATAGATGTGTACCTCACCCCTTGGTGCACATCCTTAGTACAAGAGATGAGTATGGAGACATCTCCCATGATATCCCACTTGTGTATCCTGGCATCTCCCCATTAGAAAAGAAAAAACCTAAAAAATGGAAAAAGAACTATAAATTGAAAAAAAAAAAACTAGCAAAACATTTAAAACTAAGTTATCAATTCGATCACAAAAGGCCCTAGATTCTAGTTTGATTCACTCTAAATATGGTTTTGCAATTCAATTTGTTTTGGGTGAAGAATGGGAATGATGAAAACAAGGTGCATGATTTGCAATCTAGATTCGTCTAGTTATGTCCATGGATGCGTCCAAGTGAATCCAAACCACAAACTAAACTTAATAGCACTCAAAACATGCAAATCAGCAAACAACCAAGTGTTTCCACCTTTGTTCAACCTTTCTAGAAGATATTAAATTTCTAAATTTCTGAACAGTTGGAAATTAGGAAAACATCCATGAGTGATATTCTTGTTGTTTAGCCTTCCATCCCTTGGGTTTTATTTGCATTATCAAAGCCATGCCCCCTTCCATGTTACATTCCTATCTCAAGCTAACTCCCCATATCTACTGATTTTGCATGCACCTCTCTAATTCATTTGTGATCAACCAGCTTGTCAGGATTGTAAAACCAGATTGAACATTGCCACTATAAAGGTAGATAAATGACTGATGCTAGCCTATTTCAGATGTCAAACATTCAAAGAAAACACATAAAATCCTTGCCAGGTAGAATAGTAGGGTTGGCTGGCCAAAATGAAAGGAAAAAAGGCTGGCTAGGTGGGAATAAATACAACAAACAAGTGCCTTTTGTTTGTCTCCTGTTTCTAAGTCAGCAACTAAGTCTGCAACTTTAACCAAAGATATGAGTTAATATACTTTATAACATCTTGTTAATAGTTTAAGTAAACTATGTTTGATGCTATATTTCCCTTTTTAACTTCTGCTTAGTCACTTTTTATATTGATGTCTTCCATATTACTTTAACTTTTAAAGGTTAATATAGTTAAACCCTTAAGATTATTTACATTGTAACATAATCCAAAATGGGATTAATACAATTCATGAGCTTAGTTACATTAACTCCCAAGGGAATGAAAACCGGTAGGAAGTAACATAAATTATAGGGTTTAATATTGAACAATGAATATCTACCATTTACCATGACATTCAAGTTTGATAAATTAACATCAAAATAGTATTTTTATGGTTTTTTGTTTATTAGATGCATATTATGTGGTTGTCTAAGCTTAATTTCTGTTTTTTAATTAAAAATGCATATAATTATTATTTTTGTGTGTTTTCTGTATGCACATACCCAAAATGTACCCCACCCCCCCAAAAACTGTTGTACCAGCATATCTGAACCCCTGAACCTAAACTGATAATTTATCCTTGCTAGTGTTTCTTCAATCACTTCTTGGAAAATTGACTGCCATTGAAACATTGGAAAAAGTTCTACTATAGATTTTGACAGAGATTTCCATATTATTGACCCTCTTTTTCTCTTTTTCAGTTATTTTCAACGTACAGGTATGCATCCCTGGAAATAGAGGCATCTCAGGGCCATGGGGGCAGGGACAAAACATCTCCACCCTGTTCCCAAATTTCTGAAAAAGACTGGGATCTGGCCACAAGCATGAAGCTGTAACTGAACAATATGTGGCCTAATGACACTGCTCAAAAGGCCCTGGACTTTCACAGCATGGCAAGCTATGATCTTTAACTATGCCAAGATTTATATCAAAATGAATCATTTTAGAAGGCTGAGCTGCTTGGCAGCAGGGGTTTTACAAGTTTTTTCATGGCAGTTTTGCTAGTGACAGCTCAATTGTGGCAGTGAAATACATGCAAGAGAAGGCCACGAATGAAGACACCATATAAAAACAATGGGCACAACAATTGCTTCAATGATAGAAATATTTATTATTCGCCAAATTGGCAAAGCAAGAGTGTATAATAAAAAATTTCATTTTTTAAAAAATGTCACAAATGACAATATTGTACTGCATGAACTGGATATGACTTGCACGTATATAGAGGAAAATTTAAGCAAATTAGACCAAATTTCCATTGTTTATTACAGACCTCGAGTTGTTCCAAGCTCGTGTAGCAACCGCTTTCAAGATTGCTCCTTATAGTACCAAAGTCCATGGGATTTTTTATAATATCAAAATAGTCTGGAAGCTGAAAACACAGAAAAGGCGACGGTTCTTAAATAGTTGGACAGGTCAATATACTAATCAAGTTCAACAGTGATAAAAACCAGAGTTTGTAAACTTGAAGAATACCTCCTCAGGGTCTACTGGTTCAGAAAAAACTCCATAAGTATCCTTTCTGCTCACCAAAAGGAAAGAGGATTGAGCAATAATTTTTCAGCAGGAAGAAAACATAAGCATACTTCATGGAAAGGAAATAATTTATAAAGTAGTTAGTATGCAGTACTTACTTTTGAAACTTCTCAAGAGCAGTAAAAAGGATCTTTTTATCTGGCATGGGTGTTGCTGACTGCAGTTCAGATGGACTACCTGTTGCACAGCTACCCATATATTTCTAAGGGCCATTTTGCATATAGTGAAATAATATGCCATAACAAAATTTTATAAATAAATCAAATTACTTCTGTAAAAACAATGATCATTTCTGAGGTTACTTTGAGCTCAATCCAGTTTTATATGAATTTTATACAACTGTAGATTCAAAAAATTACCTATTTCATATTGGCTTAAATAAGGAAATTAATTCTACTGCAACAAATTTATAATGGTTTTTTTGGCAAGTACATACAATGGCGCTGCATAAAATATCTGTGGGCAGAAAAATACAAACCTGGACCAGACCCTGTAACATCCGAGCTTTGATTCCGTTTGTCTTTCTGTCAGAAGTGAAAATAATATGAAGCATAATTATGTACCCTCACAAATGATTATGTAATACAACTAATTCGTACTCTTGCAAATGCTTATGTAATTCAACACTTAATTCAAAGTTCTCTCATTCTATTGAATACGATGGAACTGTTCAACAATACTGTCAGTAATAAAAATATGAAAAGTTCAGGTCAAGTCCAGCCAAATATTAACAAAATTTAACTCATTACCAAGAACACTTATTTGTGTATTCATTTTGATGAAAACTAATCCACTTTTGATAATGGATCGACAAAATAGTTGCATCTGACTTCCAAAGGTTACTATTGTTATTGCAAGCAAGATTTTAAGAACCTAGTTTTAAAATATTTGTTGCATGACTCATTAGAGTATAGAAGTAAAGAAATCAGAAGTATAAATATATCAGCAACGAACAAGTTGTTTCAGCACCACCATGGTCACCATTGAAGATGTTGTCCACAAAGTAGATCAAAATACACCATAATCTGCTTGGCAGTTGCATTCATTTTTCTTAGAATCCACAAACATTAAATTTGATGCATGGCAAATGCACTGAGTTGAACATCTTAAAGCACAGAAAATGCTCATTTTGACCTCCAAAACATATGAAACAGAATGAGAGAAGAAAACAGGATCAAATAAAATGTGATAGAGATTAAAAAATAATGAAATACTTCAGCAAGTGATGTCGATGCTTTATCCAAACATACAGAAATTAGAGGAGAAAACAAAACAAACAATTTATACTCCTGGAAAGTGTTAGCCATTACCAGACTACAAACTGAGCTCAAATGCAGGACATGTTAACCTGGTGCACTTCATATAAGCCTGAATGTGAAAATCAGACACCTAAGTTCTCATATTGATTCTGTTCCAAACACTTAAGAGTAAAAATAAAATCTATGAATATTGCAAAATCACATTGGGCACTGTGGAATTATAATCAAACATTGCATTAAATGAAAAGGTCCTAAGCATGTATTGATGCAGTCAAGGATGGAGGACCTAATGAAAGACTTTCCAACCATGCAGCTTTAACACAAAACATTCATTATCACACACAATGGAATTCAAATATCATAACAACAAGGAATTCAAATATCATAACAACAATATAAAAAACAACTATATCGATATAATTTTCTGCACAATCTCATATCACATCAAAATTTCTGCCTCAAGGGCTTACAATAGATCTAGACCTTAGTCTTAGATTCCAATAGAAAGCATACACTAACTGGAGTGTGACTACAAATATCGATCTCCTCAGTCTGACTTAACTTCAACAACTTTTCTCTCAAACTGTTGGACCTCAATTGTATTCTCTCTGTCCTGACAACCATCACTCTCAATGAATTTACCACCTTTCTAGAATGAAGATTGATGTATTAGGTTGACACCGACCAAAAACATAGTATGGTCTCCCATGCACATTGAATAAAGATCATGAGACCAATATTAAATGATTTCTCCATGAAGTTCACCTTGGAATTGCACGTACATATTTGAGACATGTAAATGGTCTTCTCTTCTTATGCAGTAAGTTATACGACTCTAAACTTAATGCAACTAAACATGAACTCTGGGACCAATTATGCCACCAATGACCTTGGTTGTTGGCACAAAGCCTAAACATATGACGCACACCTCATAGACCTTCAATAGCTGATTTGGCAAGCCATCCCATACAAATAACATGAAATACAAAATCGACACATGGAAACTCTCAACATGCATTGTTGGTGCTTTGGACAAAATCTCATAACAAACTGATGCATATGCATTACCGCATAAAGGATTTTGTCTTCAAGTCTAAATGCTTAAACGAATAATATTGACTAGAAAATCCAATTGTGACAAACCAAAATCACTACTAATGAACTCAAAACTCTACGAAAAACAAACACAAAGGAAATCTTTTGGTTGATGTAAGATGGCTTGTAGGCCTAGGCTGCTCCTACATCATGTATGTTCTTTGGATTTAGAGGATTGTATATATTTCTTGATGTTGGTTTCATAAATTTAATAATTGACTAAAATGTGCACGTTTAACCTATTCTTTAGAAAGAATGTTATGTAGAAAGATTATTTTTCTTTCCATTGTGAAGGATTAGGCCACTCCATCAAACTATCCATCATCCTCTTTAAGTGTAAACTAAGCAGTCTTCTACTATTCAAGCCCAGCTATATATTGATAAATGCATGCTTTTCTACATTGACAATGCTTGCAAGATGAGACGTGGCTAAAATTTTAATACAAATTTCCTTAGACATTAATACCTCTATACAACATCTAAGAATGCATTTGTCTTACAATTGGTAATCCAACAAATTAAAGGTAAGACAAAATTGACCAAAACATAATGATGAGTTTGTACTAATTGTCTTTGAGGTGAGAATCCTGTAATACAAAAATTTCAATATAAACATCAGCAATGAATAAATGTCACTAAAGATTTGACTATCCAAATCAAACAGCCAATAACCTATTTTCCATAGGGACGCATCCCCTACCCTTTTGGATGCATTCCCATACCAAGGATTTTCTAGGAATGCAAAGACACCCTCGAAATGCCCCCTAGTTGTCCCCTAACCATCATTTTACAGAGGAAACATTATGGAAACACCACCAATGATGGTCAACCATCCCCATGCTAAAATAGTCCAAAAAAAGTAAATGCCTAGATTGAATAAAAAAATAATGAATGTATTTTGTTGTGGGCTTCCACACCACAGTCAGCCCTAAATGAACAAAAGAAAGCTCCCACTTCCATTTCAAACCATTTTTACATACCAAAAAAAATTGTAACAAAGTTGGAGGAAAAATAATATTGTAAAGACCAAGGTGCAGCTTGAGACAACACAATTAGGGCAGCAAGGTGCAACATTAGTGCGTAGTGAACACTAAGGAGAAATAGGGCAGCAGTTAAGGTAAGTGTATGTTTCTTTTTTTCTGATGATCTTTCAAAATTTCAAGGAATAAATTTTCTTTTCTATTTTCAATTTGCACTTGCATATTTTTTCCCACAAAACAACGTGGGCAGCAGTAATAATAATAGTGAACATTAAATGTGAAAAAAAATGTTTTAGATTCAGCTAGGGGCTCATCAAGGTGTGGAAGTGGTGTGGGTAAAAGACAGCCACATAACCTGTTTGAGTGCCCTTCCACTCTTTTTAAAGTTTAAACTTTATGTAAAGAGCCCTTTCAAACCCTCTAAAACTCTACTCTAATAGTGATAGCTCTAGAAAAAACAACACAAAAAATTTGGAAGAGAGTAGAGTGTTAAATCATATTTGTGACAAAAAATTTAGAGAGAGCTACACAAAAGTATATAATTACCTCTTGGGTATTACAGGACAGGAGGCTAAGGTTTGTCCAAATATAAAGGCAAATAAGAAGGTAGAGGTTAATAGATTTGTTTATGGAAGGCGCAGCAAGGTCTACGGGTATGACAATGCCAATAAAGTCTACACAATTAGCTATGCCATCCATGGTTGCTCATGGTATTGGTGATGTTTCTACAAGAGAAAAAAGAAAGATTGGTTGTAGCAAGAGGGCAAGGCCAGTTGTAGGTATGTTTAGCATTGGAAGTGGTAGAGCCTTTCATTGCCAAATTTTTCTATGCCCATGCCATCCCATTTCATGTGGCATGTTCTCCATATTTCAAACAAATGTTCAAAGATGCAATTTCTATTCGTGCCTCATTTAACCCCCCAAGAGAACATAAGCTACACACTACTCTCCTTGACAAAGAATATTTTAAGGCGAATCTAGTGATGGAGGACATGAGGCAAACTTGGATGAGGATTGGTTGCTCTATTGTCATGGAGGGTGGATTGCTATTAGACATTGACCACTCATAAACATCATAGTCACATGTGCAGCTAGCTCTTATGTTCTTAGAGTTGTTGATTGTTAAAAAAAGTGCAAAGATGCAGACTTTCAATTTCAAACTTTGTGAGAGGCCATAGAGGAGGTTGGGGCCTCAAATGATATACAAGTGATCACTAATTCAATAATGTGTGCAAATTAGCTAGCATGATGGTGGAGGATGTTTACAAGCACGTCTTTTGGACCCCATGTTGTGTTCATACACTGAACAAAACATTGAAAAGAATAGGGCAAATAGATCGGGTGAAGCAAGTGGTGGTAGAAACTAAAGACATTAGATGTTCATTTGCAACAACCACACCTCACTTGCTCTCTTCAAGACTTTTTTGAGAAAGGAATTCCTCAAACCTATAGAGACTAGATATGCCAATCATTTTATTTTGTTAGAGAGGATGCTTGAGGTGTAAGAGGCTCTACAATTGATGATGGTTAATCTAGAGTGGGGTGGATGGCCTAATGGAAACACTACTAAGGAAAAGGTGTGAAACAAAAGATCCTTGAAGTAACTGGTGGTCCAATGTGAGGTAAGAAAATTCTAATTATTTATTAATTTATTTAATGTTTGTAACAATAATGTTATTCATGTTTGTATTAGCATTTGATTTTTGTCATTTGAGTCTGTAAATGTAATCAAATCTTATCAAATTTGGATCCTAAGAAATCTAAGGAAATTCTAAGTCTGAAATTTTGTGTAAGAATTCTAAGTCTGAAATTCTGTGTAAGAATTCTAAGTCGGATTTTATTTTTTGTATTTTGAATGTGTTGATTGCAACACATTTATTCATTTCGATATCTACAATCAAAGTTTGCTATCATGTTATGTACTTGAAGGGAGAGACACATACCTCCAAGAAGATATGCGCCTCCAAGGAGAGACGCGTCTTATGAGAGGACGTGTCTTCCTCTCATGGGACGTGCCCCTTGAGGGCGCAGGTCTCCTATAGACAACCGATGCTAATCGGTGTCTAACATAACCATTACCGCTTTTAACATCCAGCGATTTACACAATGCAAACTTTGAACATTAATTATTATTTCGAATTTTATTCATGCTCATAAATTTGAATTTCTTATTTTCCAAAAATATTTATTTGATGAGTAATTTCGATCACATATAAATGATGATGATGCAATCAGCAATCATCATTTATATCTGACTGAAGCTACCTTTCATTAACACTCCCTCTTAGCTAGGGAAGATATTTCAAATCAAATAAGTGGAGATATCACCTTCACACGTGATATCGAAGATATGGTATGTTTTCTCAATATTGTCAAGTCACATGACATTCTTCATAACACATCTTCATTATGGTATGTGCACTAACATCAAGTCACATGATGTCTACCAAAATAATTCATGGCATATCCACGGATATATAATTATCCACCATGATTATCTCTTAAGGATCACAATGATCTTCAAATGACATCAAGTCTCGTGATATCCATCAAAGTGTCCAAGAGATACTATCATGACATGTCCACAGATATCAAGTCACATGATATCTATCATGATAGTTCAACTCATCATTGTAGAGTCGTCACTTTACAATGTCACATACAAGTGTTCATTATTAGAAAGATCGTCACCTTTCAATAATGTACACAGGGGGAGTAGGCCCATAAGGTCATGGAGTCACACGCATGACAAAAGAGTTTACACATTGAACATCTTTATATATTAGTACAACTTATAAACAATTTGAATTTCAAACATAATATCAAATTACATTTCAACCATACCAAGTTTCTTCTTGAAGTGTTAGACCTTGATTCGGGAGAGAGGTTTGGTGAGAATGTCTGTTGTTTGATCATTTGTACTAACATACTCCAACTGGATCACATTCCTTTCTACCATGTCTCTTACATAATGGTAGGGGATCTCAATGCACTTAGATCTATCATGGAAGACAAGGTTTACATAGAGTTTGATGCAACTCTGATTATCACAATGAATCATTGTAGGATTCAAGGGCTCACCAAAGAGTCCCACAAGCAATTTTCAAAGCCAAACTGCTTCTCTTGCCCCCATAGAGGCTGCAATGTATTCAGCTTCTGTTGAACTTTGAGCTATTGAAGACTGTTTTTTGCAAATCCAAGAGATCATAGCCGATCCTAAACTGAAGCAACATCCTGATGTGCTTTTCCAATCAGTTACACTTCCAGCCCAATCTGAATCAAAGTATCCATGTAGATCTAGTTGGTCATTTCTGTAAAGAAGACCAAATCCAATAGTGCCTTGAAGATATCTCAATATATGTTTCGCAGCCATAAGGTGAATTTCCTTTGGCTCACACATGAACTGGTTAAGAGCATTCACTGCATAGCAAATATCAAGTTTGGTGTTAACCAGGTACATCAAGGATCCAATCATTTGTCTATATAGAGTTGAATCTGCACACTTGGATTTTGTTGTTGCTTCTTTCAGTTTGTGAAGGTTGGTTTCCATAGGTGTAGACATGGGTCTACAGTCCAACATTCCAAATCTCTTCAGAATATCAATAGTATACTTTCCTTGGTTTATTATAATGCCATCTGATTTTTGTCATACTTCCAAACCTAGGAAGTAGTGTAAAATGCCCAAGTCTTTCATGTCAAATTTGAAAGTTAGATCCTTCTTTCCTTGAGCAATGAGGTGATCTTCTCCTGTTATCAACAGGTCATCAACATATAAAATAATTATTAACATATCACCTTTGATTACCTTAAAGTAAAGATTTGGGTCCGCATCATTCTTGGAAAATCCTAGTCCCAAGAGGTAGCTGTCAATTCTTTCATACTAGGCCCTAGGAGCCTGTTTAGGTCCATGGAGAGCTTTCTTTAGTCTACATACATGTGAGTCGGGTTTATGTATCATAAAACCTTCAGGCTGTTCTAGATAGACTTCCTCTTCAATGGTTCCATTTAGGAAGATAGTTTTCACATCCATTTGATGGATCTTCCAGCCTTTAGCTGCAGCAATGGCTAACACTGCTGTCACAGATGTGTAATGGGCAACAGGTGCAAATTTTTTTTCATAATCAATGCCTTCCTTTTGTGCAAAACCTTTTGCCACAAAACATGCCTTATGTTTTTCTATACTGCCATTAGCAGCATGCTTGATTTTGAAGAGCCATTTAGAAGAGACAACAAATTTCTCTTTTGGTCTAAGCACTATATCCCGTACATCATTCTTTAGAATGGATTGATATTCTTTCATCATTGCGTCCTTCCATACTTGATGTCTGAAGGCTTCTGTAACACTAACAGGGTCTGAATTAATGATGTTATTCATTAGAGCAACATAGCTAGAGAACCGTTTGGGTCTTTTACTTTCCCTAAACGTTCCTTTGGGTGTTGCATGATTCTCGGCTTCTTTGATCATCTTTCTAGCCCAAAGTGGCCTCTTTCTACCATTGTCATTTGTATTCTCATCTGAAGTAGATTGAAGTTCATTTGGCATTTCCTCAGGATACTCCCTCTAAATCTCAGGAGCAGGTTCCACTTCTAGTACTCTAGGGTAATAGGTTTCTATCTCACTAGAACTTCTTGCCCTTTAGAATGCAATGTCTTCTTCAAAGATGAGATCTCTGCTCAATTCAATTTGTTTCTACCCGGGCACAAATATCCTGTAAGCTTTGGAGGTTTCACTATATCCCACAAATATCCCTTTCTTTCCGAAAGGTTCTAGTTTGAATCTCTTCTCTTTGGGCACATGAATATAGACTGGGCAACCAAAAATCCTAAAATGACTAATATCAAGTTTTATGCCGATAAAGGCTTCTTCAGGAGTCTTGTTATCTAGATGAGAATGAGGACATCTATTTTGAATGTAGACAACAGTTCTAGAGGCTTCTGCCCAAAATGAAGTTTCAATATTCTAGTCAAGCAACATTGCTTTAGCAGCTTCTACAATGGTTCTATTTTTCCTTTCAGCAACCCCATTTTGTTGAAGGTTGTAGGCTATTGTAAACTCCCTCTTAATCCCAGCACTCATGCAGAATTCCTTAAAAATTTCAGAGGTGTATTCTTTCCCATTATCTGTCCTTAAGAATTTTATTTTCTTCCCAAAGAAGTTTTCAATGAGGGCTTTGAACTCCTTGAACCTTTTAAGGATTTCTATTGACTCTTTACACTTAAATAAATAAATCCAGGTTTTCCTAGATAAGTCATCTATAAATATGACATAGTATAGAATCCTACCTTGGAAGGTACAGACATGGGTCCACATAAATCAGAGTGAACCAGTTCTAATACATTTTGGGTTTTACTCAAGCTGTTGTGAAAGGATCACTTTGTATTCTTTCCTAGGGCACAACCTTTACAAGTTCCTTCATGAGATGGTTTTAACTTAGGTAAACCTATTACAAGTTTTTCCACAGAAGGTAGGGCACGGAAATGAAGGTGTCCTAATCTTCTATGCCAAATTTCATTTGAATCAGAAGTGTCAAGGGTAAGGGCTTGCTTAACCTCAGTGCATAGTTTGTAAAGATACCCTTGTCTTATACCCTATGGTTTGGGCTTTCTTGATAGTTGAGTTCTTAGGCCATGCTAGAACTTTCCCATCCATAAAGGTAACTCTATATCCATTGTCTTCAAGGGCAGAGATGGATATTAGATTCCTCTTTATTCCAGGTACAAATAAGACTCCAATGAATTGAAGGGAGAGACCAAATTTCAATTTGATGGAGCAAGTTCCAACCCCTTTTACAGGGTGTGCAGAATCATCCCCAATGGTTACTTCTTCATCAGTCTTTTCAGTCATAGTGGCTAAGTGTTCTCTAAACCCTGTGATATGTCTAGAGGAACCACTATCAATTACCCAATTGTGGGTGCTGTTAGATATTTGACTAGATAAGGCTAAATAGAACACAAAGTTCTCAGATTCATGGTTTGAATTTGACTTTCCTACTTTAGCAAAGGATGCTTGTTATTTTGATCTGTCAGGGCACTTCATTGCATAGTGGCGATATTGATCACATCTAAAACATTGTAGTTGAGAGATGTCTTTCTTCTTGGAAGATCCTTTTCCATAGGAATTTCTCTTTCTTTTAAATGATCCTTTCCTGTAGGAGTTTTTCTTACTCCTTTTATTAGATGTTGTGTTGAGCACATGAATGTCTTCATCTATGTTCTTTTGTTTATTTTCTTTTGTTGAGAGTCTTGTTTCCTCTTTAAGGCAATCTGTTCTTAGCCTATCAAACTTGGAGAGTTTAGATCTCGCACTTATTCCTTGAACAAATGACTCCCATGAGTTTGGTAGGCCTCCTAGTGCAATTAGAGTTAACTCTTTGCTATCAATCTAATATCCAATTGTGGATAATTGATCCCTTAGTTCAATGATCCTCATGAAGTATGCATTAATGGTTTCTCCTTTATTTATTTGGACATTGTTGATTTGCCTCTTTAATGCAAGAGTCCTACTGGTGTTGTTTATCTCATAGGTGCTCTCAAGGGATTTGAACATTAGATATGCAGTTTCATGTTTTGCTAGGATGGGCACTATATGATCCCTAACTGCATCTACTAAGATTTTCATGGTCTTTTCATTGTTCTCAATCCATTGAGTTTTTCTCAGGATCAACCTCTGGTTCCCTTTTGTTTTCTCTCACAAATGAGTCTAACTTATTCTCTTTAAGAATCATAATGATTCTAAATTTCCATGATGTGAAGTTGTTTGCTCCTGCAAGACGATCTTCAAATCTAATCACACTTGATATTATGAAGAATGTGATGTGAATTCGATTTAAAAATATGAATTTTCCTAAGCAATCTGATATCTAGATTTGATTTGGATTCACTCAACTTGGCTTTGATACCATGTAAATGTAATCAAATCTTATCAAATTTGGATCCTCAGAAATCTAAGGAAATTCTAAGTCTGAAATTTTGTGTAAGAATTCTAAGTCAGATTTTATTTTATGTATTTTGAATGTGCTGATTGCAGAACATTTATTAATTTTGATATCTACAATCAAGGTTTGCTATCATGTTATGTACTTGAAGGGAGAGACACATACCTCCAAGAAGATACGCGCCTCCAAGGAGAGACGCGTCCTATGAGAGGACGTGTCTCCACTCTCATGGGACTTGTCCCTTGAGGGCGCGGGTCTCCTATAGACAACCAATGCTAATCGGTGTCTAACATAACCATTACCGCTTTTAACATCCAGTGATTTACACAATGCAAACCTTGAACATTAATTATTATTTCGAATTTTATTCATGCTCATAAATTTGAATTTCTTATTTTCCAGAAATATTTATTTGATGAGTAATTTCGATCACATATAAATGATGATGATGCAATCAGCAATCATCATTTATATCTGACCGAAGCTAACTTTCATTAACAGAGTCTTATAATCTTATTCCTTTTTTATTTTTTTGTTTGTAAACATGTTTGCTCCTTCATCTAACCAATTGTAGATGTCATTGGATATGTTGATATGGACTCTCCTTGTATTGGAGAGATTTACGACACATTTGACAACATAATTGGGCAAATGAAGCAAACATTTTATGATTGGGATCCTAAATTGGGATTATACGAGCTGCATATCAAATCCATTGTGATATGGTTGTGGAACACTATGAACACTCTACTTCATGTAACAACCTTTTCTTTAATCCCATTTAGTATGCACCAAAGCCTAGGAGGTTACCTCATTCAATGATGAAGAGGTGAAATAAGGGTTAATGAAGGCCTTTCAAAAGATGTATTCAAGTGAGAAATCAACTTTACTTCACACGTAGTGGCTTGCCTTTGCTAATTTTTATGGTCCAACATTTAGCAAACCAATGACAAAAGTAGATAGACCTACGTTAGCTCAAACCAACCATATTGGATGGTAGACATGGCATTGCAAGTATACACTAGAGTGAAGGATGCTTTCCATTTTTCTCCTTTCACAAGTTGTTAGTTTGTCAAATACAAAGACGAATTGCTCCACATACAACTCCATCCACTCTATTAAGAGGAATATGCTTACCTCTATATGAGAAAAGAAGTTGGTGTCCATGCATAGTGCCTTGCGATTTCAAGATCAACAAACTTCAACTTTACAATGGGATATTGATCTTGAAGATGTCAAATAGATTGAAAAGGAGGCATACAGAGATTGGTTGGGTTCCATTTGATGAGGCAGCCCCTCATAGTGGCAGTAACTCAGACTTAGACTCTAATTTTGATGCAATGTTAGCAAATGCCAATTAGGAGTAGTAGCATATTTTCTCTGTTTTTGTCATTTTGTCATTGAAAGTTGCAGCCTTTGGACAATTTGTTGTAATTTTTATATAATATATACAAGTTGGCAATGAAAGCAATTACTTTTTGTTAATTTGTTTGTGGACTCCCTTGTGAAATCTTAATCTAACACTACTCTTATGCATTAAGATTCTATATTGTATATATGAAGGCCTTATCAATGTTATCATATGAATATTTGAAAGTTGCAGCCTTTGGGCATTTTGTTGTAATTTTTATATAATATATACACATTGGCAATGAAAGCAATTACATTTTGTTAATTTGTTTGTGGACTCCCTTGTGAAATCTTAATCTAACACTACTCTTATGCATTAAGATTCTATAATGTATATATGAATGCCTTATCAATGTTATCATATGAATATTTGAAATTCTCCTATATTTGGAAATTTCCCTATTTTTTAATAGTCGTGCTCTATCGTCTCCTAAAAATGGTCTCCCAAAAAAATTCATCCTAGAAACACATCCCCCCTATCCCCTGCCATCCCTGTCCTAGAAACTTGGTGTAACATAGACAATAACCAATGAGAGTCAAACTTCGAGCACAAATATTGCAATCTAGGCTGTGTGCCTAAATGTATTTGTATATCCATAAATGCAGTTTATAAAAGAACCTACATAAAGTAGCACAATCAAGGCTCATACTTTTTCATGTGTTGATCAGAATCCAGACTAGTAACAATAGAGTTTGCTCTACATTTAATTCTACACCTATTAAACTTGTCCTTTTATATTTTGATAAAAAAAAACAGCAGACTTATAGTTTAAATAAACATGAGGTTTTCACAGTCCATGAGAATTGTGTGAAAGCTTCTGGAAAATACTGAGTTTAAATTTTTATCATATTTCAGATCACACTCTGTGATCCATCATTAGGATGAGGAAATGATAAAATGTGGATTGCATAAGTATCTCAATAAAGAGTGTATGTGATTCCAAGGGTGAGCTAGGAAATTGCAGAAAGCAAAACATTATTAGTAACAACTTTAAGATTTATGATAGTATGAAATAATGAGGATAAAAAGGTTGAATGAACATTAAAGTAACAAAACAATTATCCAAATCCCTGATCTGAAAGCTCATCTACCCCATTCCTCTGCCCCTGCTGCCCCAAAGATATACCTGCCATGCATAAGCAGTCTGTAGAGAACACTTTGGTTGTGTTCACAGGGAAAAAGGACTTTGATAAAATATCTAAGGAGCTTGCTACCCTGAAGCATATTGCTGCAGTACATTAGGAACAGCCTGACCACCTCATGGAAAAGCGATCTGGAATTTCCCTTAACAATGTTGTCTCTGAAAATCTCAAGTCAGGAAATAGATGAATCAATAAACTCACAGCCATGCACAAGAATCATACTGAACATTGATTATGACACAACCACAACACTGCTGCCCGTAAGAAGAATGAGAAGGAATTCAATACACTCTACAAGCATGTACAGGATGTAGATGTTTTTTGGAAATGAAGATAGTTTTTATCTGATGCTCAGACTTTGAGTATTCTATATGACATGGTTAGTCAAGGACCTTAGTTGAGAGAGATAGGAATTTCAATAGTCGTCTACTCACTGATCCCATTATGGAGGAGTTGGTGGGAATGGAGGAACCTTGGTTGGGGTTATAATATTTATACTACATCATTTTGTAATAAAACAACCTATAGTATAAACAATAATAAACTATAGATTAGTTGGAAGGTGGTTGTTTGTATTAAAATAATATTTAGATTATTAATTTAATGGTCAATATGTATTTTATTGTATTCTATTTAGAGGAGAACGTTGCTTCAGTTCTCTTTCAGTTTCTATTTAGAAACTTTATATTTTTGTAATCTTTGTAAACTATAAAGAGATTTAATCTCTTATTTGTAACTACATTGAATTTTTACCAAATCTTCACAATTACATGGTATCAGAGCCAGAATTTAATTTTCTGAAGCCAATCGTGATTTTTCGAAGACACTGTAAAAATCGCATCCTTTCTTTGTTATCGCATGATTTTCTTCTGCAATTTCTTTCTACAAAATCGCAATTCGTATTGGCACGATTTGGGTTCTCTTCTCCCGCATGCAAGGGTTTTATTGACTCCCTCTCACGTTTCTCTAATTTTCGAGGGCATTCATTGGTGTTCGTTTCTAGGCATCAGATTTCGAAAAGAAGAGTCAAGGAATCCTATTTAAGACTTCAAAAATCGTGTTTCTAACTTGAAGATTGCGATTTTTTTCTAGTGCGCCTCTTACCAGAAGTTTTTTGTCTAAAAATTTTGCGGATTTTCTTCTGTCAAAACCGCAATTTTTTGTATGCGTGTTTTGCCCGTGTTTCTAAAGATGGGCGATTTTATCTATGCAAAACGTGATTTCTTTTGCACGATATTTTTATGCTTTGAAGTTGCGATTTCTCCATCATTCTGGGCATTTTTGGACGTGTTTTCTCTGGTTTTCTGGTGCAACTTATCATTTTCTTTTGATCATGGGTTGTCTCTTGTGTTTCTGGCCAGCCTCTGTGCTCATCTTGCTAGACGATCTTAACAGATTTCCAAAAAAGCGAGTTTTATTTGCATATTCTAAGATTCGAGCTAGGGTTTTAAATAAATCTTCTATCTCAAGTCGAAATTTGTTTTTGATTATAGATTATTTTTGGGTTTTTCGTGAAGATTTTTGGGTTGTCATCAAAATGTTTTGGGTGCCTCATAATCCATGCATTGGGATTTGTACAACTAGGTTTGCCTCGGGTTTTGTGCCTAAAATTGCCTTAGTTAGCAATACATTGGAATTCATGTATTGGGTTCCGTGTATTCAGCATTTTGAGCCTCTTTTGTGTATCTCATTTTCGTGCTTCGAAAAGCGTGAAAGATGGCATCTTTGACCAACATTATGTTGGAAGGCAGTCAATGATTCAATGGCAGAAACTATAATACCTGGAAGCAGTGAATCATGACTATTTTTGAATTATGGTGTCTTGATCAGATTGTTATAGGCACTGCTACTCGTCCCACAACGGCGGGTAAAGACCAGGAAAAGTTGATGAGAAAAATCATGAAGCGGTGATGCTCATTAAGCTTTCAGTTACCGATGACCAACTTCCATAGGTTCCATCCAGCAAATCAACTGTTGAGATTTGGGAGCATTTGAAAACCTTGGATGAGACCTCCAACAAGAATCATGTGTTCTTTTTAAAGAATCAGTTGTTCTCCATCATGATGGATGAGAGAATGTCCTTATAGGAGCATCTGACAAAGATTCAGTACATCCATGATCAGTTGGAGGCGATTGGTTGGAAAATGAAGGAAGAAGACATGGTAGTCATCACTTTGAAAGTCTATCGAAGTCTTATGAGCACTTTGTTGAAAGTCTAAAGATTACATCGACTAATGTTGATTTGAAGTTTCCAGAGCTTTGTACGAAACTTTTGCAACAGTTTGGTAGTAGTGCTTCATCGTCCTCTACAGAGCAAGCTTTTGCAGCCAAGTCTCTGGCTAAGAATAAAGGGAAAAGTCAACCTCCACAGCAAAAAGGCTCAGGTCAACCTCAGGGCAGCCCCAAGAAAAAGAACATTTAGTGTAATTACTGCCACAAATATAATCATATGAAGGATTGTCATCAGCGTTTGGCTTCTGAACAGAAAACGTAGGGAGCGTCTCAGCCAAAAGAAAATATTGTTGGGCACACTGAGCAGGAGTCTGCCTTTTACGCCTTTATGGCTAAAAGACCTGCAAATCCTGTGAAGTCCTCTGCCTGATACATTGATTCAAGTGCTTTGCGACACTTCACCCATCGGCGTGATTGGTTCACCGACTTCTCTCCTTTCAATGATTTGCTTATTTTTGGAGGAGGTGAAGAGTATTATGTTGTCGGTAAGGGCAATGTTCAAATTCAGTCTGGTGGGAGGAATCTCATATTCCTCAATGTATACTACGTTCCTGGCATGGAACTAAACCTTCTCTCTCTCAGTCAGATTATGCAGCACTCTCCTCAGTTGGATGTGGTTTTCAGTGCACATAAGTGTTCGATTGTTGATTGGGAGACTCGCCCCACTGTGGCAGTTGCCATTGAGGATCGTGGTCTATATAGACTGGTAGATACAGGTGATTCTCCAGAGTTAGCCATGGCAGCCATAAATTCTTCCATCACCAATCTTTGGCATCAGCGTTATGGGCACTTAAATGTGCACTATCTCTCAGCTATCTCGAGAGTGACTTGTAGTTGGTTTACCTGAGATCCAGACTCTACATCATGGAGTTTGTGGAGCTTGTCAGGCTGGGAAGCAGCACAGGACATCGTTTCTGGATGGTGACTCATGGCGAGCCTCCAAGGTACTACAGTTGGTTCACGTTGATGTATGTGGGCCAATGATAACACCTTCTATTACTGATTGTAGGTATTTCTTGCTTTTTGTTGATGATTTTAGTCGTAAAATGTGGGTGTACTTTCTTAAACAAAAATCAAATGTGTTTACTATATTTCAAAAGTTTAAGGCCTTAGTAGAGAAAGAGTCTGGTTGTTCCATAGTCACTCTTAGGTCACATAATGGGGGGGAATTTTGTTCTATTGATTTCTCCAACTTCTGTGATATACACGGCATCAAATGCCAATTAACCACACCCTACACCCCTCAGCAAAACGGTGTTGTAGAGCGGCACAACCGCAAAATCACTGAGATTGTCCGCTCCATGTGACAACACAAGAGTGTTCCCAAGAAATATTGGGCAGAAGCAATCTACAATGTCGTCTATCTTCTTAATCGGTCTCCTACACAAGCTGTTAAAGGGAGGACTCCTAAGGAAGCTTGGACTGGTCACAAACCTCGAATCAGTCATCTGAAAATCTTTGGCTCTTTAGCATATGTATGGATTCCAGATGCCAAGCGCTCCAAGTTGGATTCCAAGAGTCAAAAGTGTTAGTGTTTCTTAGATCAAATCATAAAAAGAAGTACTTAAAATATTGCAACACATAAGATAATAAACACAGCAAGATACCTTGGGAAAACCCTCCTCCTAAGGGAGAAAAACCCAGCAAATAATCCTCTTATATAATATAGAACAAGAGCAGAAATCTTCTTACAACTCAGGCCTAGCACATAGACGAATTTAATACAATGAACAATAGCACTTCTCCTAAGTGTGAATATGAATCTCACAATAGCACTTCTCCTAAGTGCGAATATGAAACTCCTTGAAATAGGTCTGCTGCTACAAGATAATAATTTGTTGCTCAAGTGCGAACTGCTGTGAAGAAATGCGAATGAACTTGATTATCAAATGACAAGGAAAGACCTTGTACTTATACAAAATGAGGCACCTCCTCACTTAGGTCGGCCTTCTTAGAATAAACAAATAAATATAATAAATGTCAAAGGTCGGCCCAAATAAGTAACCAATGATAATCTCAAATGCATACAAATTAAATAGCCGATTAGGCTATCATTTAATTTATGTTTTCTCCTTGAAACATGTGCAATGGAAGTGCAGCCCTAAGCTGCTATAACATCAACACTCCCTCTCAACTAGGGATGATACTTCCACCTGCACAAGACACATCATCTCAATATGAAAACAAATAGAATATCACCTCATCGTGATATCAACCATCATGGCTACCTCCATAGATGGTATGTACAAGTGCTCATCACTCAATGTGATGTTGTCACCTCAATGTGACTTTCACCATGGCTCCTCCAGAGGGTGACACACAAGTACAAGTAAATCATCACGGATTCCCTCACGTGATGTTGTCATGGAGTCACACACATGACATCCACCATGGCTCTCCCAGAGGGTGGAAACAAGGGCTTTCACCTCAAATCTCAAAGAGAAATGCACTATCAAGGGCTTACACCTCAAATCTCTCTCAATAGAGAAATGCATTACCAAGGGCTTACACCTCAAATCTCTCTCAATAGAGAAATGCATTATCAAGGGCTTACACCTCAAATCTCTCTCAATAAAGAAATGCATTATCAAGGGATTTCACCTCGAACTTCTCTCAAAGAAGAACTCATTAAACAAAGGAACGCTGATACTGAGACTCCCTCTCAGCTAGGACTTCATTCTCCACCATATCAAGCTTGTCTCGAAGGTACACAACCATTATCCCAAAAAATGCTTGATGAGAATGACTGCTATCTGCTCATCAGTGCTGATATACCTCAACTGAATATCTTTCCTCAATACCATATCTCTGATATAGTGGTATGCTTAGTTTTGTCATGAAACACATGGAAAGACAGAAAGCTTCTCAAAGCTTTGATTAACACAAAGGATGACAGTTGGCTTCAACGATTGTTCAACCAATCCTATAAGGAGCTTTCGAAGCCACACTACTTCTCGAGCTGCCACAAAAGACTAGTTCCTACTAAATAGGATATCATCGCAGACATCAACTAGGACAACATCCAAAGCAACACAACCATCTTCTTTAGGTTCAGTAGGCTCCCTCTGAATCTTCAATCACTTGCATCAACCACTTGACCAAGATTGCCTACAACGCTTGTTTTAGATAAATGGTTTCCAACGCACACCTCTGTAGAGATTCAGGGTTGTCTTCTTCGACCGCATCCCAGATCACTCTATTCTAAATAGGTTTGCGAAGCTACCAATCCAAGTTGATTTGAGCAATTCAGAACCCAATTGCTGAAGAGGTACTTCAATAATTTAACATTCGGCCTTGCAACACTGCAACCCTTACTTATTCTCAGTGAGTCATAGAACTCCCTCTTGATCCCGACTTCAGAGATTGCAAAGAAGACTTCTGGAGATGTACTCCCTCTAGCCACCAACTCAGTCCCTCTAGTGTTTACTCCCTCTTGATCATTTCTTTGGTTGACATGACTTCTTCACAAGATGCCTCAAGCTTTTCATCACTAAGTAATCTCTTATCATCTTCTTCCCCCTAAACCTGTCCAGGAAGCATTTTAGATAGAGATTACTAACAGTCCATAATTATCCAAAGAAATATCAAGATTAGAATCGTACAAGTTATATCATGAATGAAATTTTTCAAAAAAATGTATGCTAGTGAACACAACACAATTCAAGAGAATCTACTATCTCTCTTAATTACAAGATCCAAAGAATAAATAAATGATATAACTCAGCAACCAAAGAATACTTATCTTTTTAACTATGCTGATAGGTCCAAATGCTGGACATAGTATGATACGTTGTACTTGAGCTCAGATCAATCTGTACCCTTCACAGTTTGAACACAATGACGACCTGAAAGGTACTTTGTCTTCGAGAGATATCTCCAGCCATCAATATAGTCCAATGACTGCAAGCTATGACTCCAAGCTTGATCATTTCTTCATTCGGTATGACTTCAAAATCCTCTCTTAAATATTCTGAAGGGTGAACACAGTACAATACGTTGTTCTTGCACTCAAATCAGTACACAACCTTCACAGCTTGAACATAGGCCCATGACTAGAGTAGAAATTCACTAGAATCATTTTGTGGAGAGATCTCAATCACATCCGCAAATGAAGCATGTTGATTAGGCCTAGTAGGACAATCCTTCGCATAGTGACCAAATTTGTCACATCTAAAGCATTGAACACGAGAGAGGTCCCACTTCTTTTTGAATGCAGGAGCACCATCTGACCCATTATCTCGATTCCTCTTGAAGAATCCTTTCTTCCAAAATTTTCCTTTCTTCGATGAATGAGAGGTGAGAACATGTAAATCTTCATTCTTTGAACTTTGACCAATGCCTCTAGCCGCCAACCTCGACTCCTCTTGAATGCAGTCTGCCCTTAATCGATCAAACTTGGGAAGTTTCGATCTCGCACTAATTCCTTGAATGTAAGACTCCCAAGATGAAGGAAGACCATTAAGAGCCAACATGGTCAAATCCTTGTCATCAATAATATGACCAATGGTAGAGAGTTGATCTCTCAATTCGGAAATCTTCATGAAGTAGGTGATGACAAACTCTCCTTCTGCCATCTTAATGTGAAGTAGTTGTTGCTTCAAGGTTAGGGCACGACTGGTGTTGTTGATTTCGTACATCTCTTCCAATGTTTTGAACATCTCCCTTGCAGTATCCAACTTGAAGACAATCGGAACAATATGATCTTTGACGAAATCAACCAACACTTTCTTTGCCCTAGTATCTTTCTTCCTCCACTGCAACTTTTCTTCTTCCTCCTCAGGTTTGGGAACTTTCGTTTTCACAAACTCAGCCAAATCATTCTTTTCCAATGTGAGCATGATCCTGAACCTCCATGATGTGTAGTTCGAAACTCCTTCGAGTCTATCCTCGATTTTCAGACCATTCACCATCTTGAAATTTTAACTAGGAGATAGACTGAAAAAGATTAGAGTGAGTGCTGCAAACTAAATCTGATCACGATCTTTTTCAAACCCGCTCTCATACCATGTTAGTGTTTCTTAGATCAAATCATAAACAGAAATACTTAAAATATTGCAACACATAAGATAATAAACACAACAAGATACCTTGGGAAAACCCTCCTCCTGAAGGAGAAAAACCCAGCAAATAATCCTCTTATATAATATAGAACAAGAGCATAAATCTGCTTACAACTCAAGCCTAGGACATAGGCGAATTTAATACAATGAACAATAGCACTTCTCCTAAGTGCGAATATGAATCTCACAATAGCACTTCTCCTAAGTGCAAATATGAATCTCGCAATAGCACTTCTCCTAAGTGCGAATATGAAACTCCTTGAAATAGGTTTGTTGCTCAAGTGTGAACTGCTGTGAAGAAATGCGAATGAACTTCATTATCAAATGACAAGGAAAGACCTTGTACTTATACAAAATGAGGCACCTCCTCACTTAGGTCGGCCTTCTTAGAATAAACAAATAAATATAATAAATGTCAAAGGTCGGCCCAAATAAGTAACCAATGATAATCTCAAATGCATATAAATTAAATAGTCGATTAGGCTATCACTTAATTTATGTTTTCTCCTTGAAACTTGTGCAATGGAAGTGCAGCCCTAAGCTGCTATAACATCAACAAAAAGCTTATGTTCACAGGGTACAGTGACAACCATAAGGCTTACAAGTTGATTGATGTAGACACTAATAGTATCATCTTCAGTTGTGATGTTGTCTTTGATGAAGAACGAGGACCCTTTTACCTTTCCTCGTTTGTGCAGAATTCTAAGGATCAGCCTTTGAAGGCTTTTGATTTGGATGTCTATCTTCTGTTAGGTTCACCTGATGGGAGGGATGATGCAAATTCAATTTTTAATGATGCTCAACCCAATTTTCCTCCGGATGATGTTGATCTTCCACCTGTTCAACCTGTTCCAGATCCAATACCAGTTCCACCTCCTCCTCATGTATCTAATGTTGGCACTTCTACTCTCCGGCCTAAATGGTGAGCTAAGACCATTGGTGATCTTCATGATGATGAGCTCATTGAGGGTAGATTGTCTAGAAACAAGAGCAAACAGCAGCATACAATTAATTTTCTCTCATGGCCAACATTCACAATGTTTATGAGCCTCAAACATATTCAGAGGCTAGAGGAATTCCTAAGTGGGAAAAGGGTATGGACGTTGAATATCATAGTCTTTAGAAAAATAACACTTGCGTCCTTTATGATCTTCCTCTAGGGAAGAAGCCCATTAGCTGCAAATGGGTGTATAAGGTTAAGTACAAAGCTGACGGAACCCTTGACAAGTACAAAGCTCGTCTCGTTGCTAGGGGGTTCACACAGAAGGAAGGCATTGACTACAAGGAGACTTTTGCTCCTACAACCAAGATGAGTACCATTCGGCTCGTCCTTGCCTTAGCAGCCCAGTTTGGTTGGAAAGTCCATCAGATGGACGTTAAGAGTGCTTTCCTCAACGATGAGTTGAAGGAAGAAGTCTATATGATGCGGCCTCCAGGTTTCAAGGTTGCCAGTGAAATATTCTCTCTCAATTTTTTTGATTTTTAAACCAACATTTAAAATAGAAACAAACACCCGTTAAGGTTAGCATAACCAAAACGTACATGAAAGAACTCTAACCAAGAATGCACCCTAAAACCACTTAAGAAGGAGGGGCGAGCATATGGTCAGAGGATCCCTAGGATCTACTGAATCAACAAGTACAAGATTATACTGAAAGAGAAATATTAAACTCGACACCAAGGATGTGCACTCAAAATCCTTTTGCAGGCGAGGTGCTAACATATGGTGGAGTACTACTGCTGAATTGAAATAATAAGGCGGATAACCAGCCAATCAACTTTCCACGCTACCACCAAACAGTGGGGGGAAAAGATTACAACATTAAAGACTTCTTCTGTTGCGGCAAGCATCCATTGAAACGTGGGAATTCTCCACTTGAAGTGGATATGAAAGAGGTTACAAAACGGATTGTCCTCACTGGCGGTAAACCATCCAGGGGTGCTTAGTGTGAAATTAATTAAATAGAGCAACAATAATAAAACTGAAACAATACTACTGTTAGCAGCTTGTACAAAAGAGAAGACTGCAATTTACAATGTCAATTTCACCAATATTCAAGCACCTTGTTATACATTATCTCCCTGTCAGAATATAACGAGAAAAGAAGAAGAGAGATGGAAAACAGCAATTGATTCTAATTCTGATCAGCGAACTGTAATTCTGGAAATGTATATCAGCAACTACAGAAATTCATAAATTGCTCACAACTCAATCAAAATACCTCTGAAATGCATGATTCCAAGTGCAATGATCAACTAGAAGATAGGCGCCCCTGCTGAGATGAAGAAACAACCTCAAAACACCCTTATTTATTTTTGGCACAAATCCCCATGCAAGCTAAAATGTACGGCCCTCCTTGAGGGGCGATTTTGACATATAAAATCAAAGACTCCAAACTAAAATCTGCAAATTGGTAGGAAGGGTCACCCCAAGCATAGGATTATGATGAACAAATACCCATAACCAAATTAGAATTACCCTTAAAGCTGTTAATGATTTTCACCTACAGCCATGATTGAATCAGCAACAATAAAATTTGGAAATAACATCTGAATCTTCAACATTGAGGCTCAATGTGCACTTCTGAATGAAGCACACTCTCGATCCATCATCTAGGGAACCATAGTTTCAGGCCCGAAGAGTGGAATAGAATTGCTAAGCTCTCCCTTAGCCGAATTCTGGATTTCAAACCAGCAACATAACTTTGCTTTCCAAAACATAACATAATCAGCTCTCCACAATGCAGCAATATATAAGTTTCAATGGGCAAATGAAACACTTTGAATTCCAAGAAGTCGAATCACTTCAACTTCACAAGAGACGCACCTTTTACCATTCACTTTATTGTGAAATAATAAAACATTATCCCCTTCCCTTTAGGCGTCCATTTTACTTTGCAACAATAAAACATTTAATAAATCATTAAATGCTCAACATGACCCCTTAATGTCCCCTCTTTAAAACAACATGAAGTTATTACTCCTAGGCGTGAGGGTACAACTTTAAATCATGAAATTAACTAAGTATAACACTTAGTCCAAGGAGATAACCAAAACCAAAGCCAATACTGAAACTGAAGGATTGCCACAAATAGCATGATGACCTGAGCTGAACTACAGATGATGATACTGCCAAGATTAGACTTACTAAAAATAGCCACTGCCAAAAATAGTAAGTTCGCTTCAACTCACCAAAAAGCCAAACTGAACTGCATAAGATAGAGTTGCTGCTAGAGTGATACTGCTATAAATATACTTACCAAAAATAGCATATTGCTATAAATAGTAAGTTTGCCGAAACCACATCTGTTTGCCAACTGAGCAGTATCATGACTTACTATAAATAGTAAGTGTTCCCATTCTGCTTAGCCTACGATTTTCTGGAAATAGGCTAAATCCAATTGTAGAGCGTAGGGCTAATTCGCGGACATTACAGCCAGTAAAGAGCACCAAGTGTGCAAACTAGTGAAAGCACTCTATGGTCTGAAACAGGCTCCTCGGGCTTGGTACATCAAGATCAACAAGTATCTCACAGATCATGGCTTTCAAAGGAGTCCATCTGATTCTAATCTATATGTCAAACACACTGGTAGTGACATTCTTATTCTTGTTGTCTATGTTGATGACCTGATCATTACTGGCAACTCAGCACATTTGATCGATAAGATCAAACAGGATTTGTGCAGCTCATTTGACATGGCAGATTTAGGACTTCTGCATTATTGTTTAGGTGTTGAGGTTTGGCAGACAGAGAGCAATATCTTCATCTCTCAATCCAAATATGCTCGAAGTCTATTGGATAAGTTCTGAAAGAAGGATTGCAAACCAGCCACCACACCTATGGAAAAAGGGTTGAAGTTGTCACCTAAATCATAATCACCTGTAGTGGATGAATCCTTGGTCAAGCAACTAGTGAGCAGCCTCATCCATCTTACTACCACTAGACCTAACCTCAATTTTGTAGTGAGCTACATTTCACGCTTTATGACAACCCCCAAGGTTGATCATTGGGTAGTAGCGAAGCGTGTACTGCGTTATGTGAAGGGCACTTTTGATTATGTACTTTACACTAGGATTCATGATCCTAGCCTCATTGGTTACATAGATTCAAATTGGGCAAGTTCAATTGATGACAGAAAATCACCATTTGGGTATGTTTTCAGTTTGGGATCTGGTGCAGTCACTTGGACTAGTAAAAAGCAGCAGGCGGTGGCTCTTTCCTCGACAAAAGCAAAGTATCAAGGAACAATTAAGGCAGCTTGTGAGGTGGTTTGGCTTCGTCGGATGTGTTGATGTTATAGCAGCTACAGGCTGCACTTCCTTCGCACAATTTACAAGAAGAAGCACATGAATTAAATGAATAGCCTTCGGCCATTTAATTCATGATCACAATATTTACTAATGTCAAAGGGCCGACCCTTAAAGGATTCGCATTTACTATGGCCGACCTTAAATTGTATTTATTATTTATGTTTTCCTTAAAGGGGCCGACCTAACTTGAAGAGGCGCCTCTCTTGTATAAATACAAGGTCTTCTTGTCATTGTAAATCATTCAATTCATCAAGCAAGTTCGCATTTCCTTAAGAGCAGAATTCGCACCTTATAGCAGCAGTTTGGATTCAAGGAGGATCTCATAGTCATTGCATTGTTTGTATCTAGAAGAAGGGCGATTTCATTGTATCAAGAATTGGCCATTGTTGGGCCTGAGTTGTAAGCAGATTTCTGCTCTTGTGCTACTTTATATAAGAGAATCATTTGCTGGGTTTTTCTCCCTCAAGAGGAGGGTTTTCCCAGGGTATCTTGTTGTGTTCTTTGTCTTATGTGTTGCAATTCTATTAAGTGCTTTCATTGTTTAATCTGATCTAAGAAACACTAACATGGTATCAGAGCAGGTGTGAAAAAGATCGTGATCAGATTTAGTTTGCAACACTCACCTTATTCTTTTTCAGTCTATCTTCTAAATTTCTCAAGATGGTGAACGGTCTGAAAATCGAGGATAGACTCGAAGGAATTTCGAACTACACATCATGGAGGTTCAGGATCATGCTCACATTGGAAGAGAATGATTTGGCTAAGTTTGTGAAAACAAAAGTTCCCGAACCTGAGGAGGAAGAAGAGAAGTTGCAGTGGAGGAAAAAAGATACTAGGGAAAAGAAAGTATTGGTTGATTCCATCAAGGATCATGTCGTACCGATTGTCTTCAAGTTGGATACGGCAAGAGAGATGTTTACAACCTTGGAAGAAATGTATGAAATCAACAACACTAGTCGAGCTTTTGCACTAAAGCAACAACTTCATCATGTGAAAATGGCGAAAGGAGAATCTGTTATTACATACTTCATGAGGATTTCAGAGATAAGAGATCAGCTCTCTACAATTGGTCACATGATTGGTGACAAAGATTTGACTATGCTTGCTCTCAATAGTCTTTTGCTTTCATGGGAGGCGTTCATTCAAGGAATCAGTGCAAAATCTAAACTTCCCAAGTTTGATCGATTAAGAATTGACTGTATCCAAGAGGAGTCAAGACTAACGGCTAGGGGCATTGGTCAAAGTTCAAAGAATGAAGAATTACAAGTTCTTGCCTCTCATTCGTCAAAGAAAGGAAAAGGTTTCAAGAAAGGGTTCTTCAAGAGGAATCGAGAAAACAGAAATGATGGTGCTCTTGCTTTCAAAAGGAAACGAGACATGTCCAAGATTCAATGTTTTCGTTGTGATAAGTATGGTCACTTTGCGAAGGATTGTCCTCAAAGACCTAAGCAACAAGTTGCCACTGCAAATGTTGAAGAAGTTGCTCCGCAGAAAGACTCTAGTGATTATTTGTTCTATTCAGCCTTATCAAGTAATGTATCTACCGATGTCAACACTTGGCTGATTGATAGTGGTGCCTCTAGGCACATCACCAGTTTCAGGGGTCACCTTTCAAACTTAGTGGAGAGCAACTCTAGTGATCAAGTCATCATTAGAGATGATGCTAGATATTCTGTGAAAGGAATTGGAAACTCCTCTCTCCACTTGGATTCCGGGATTTCATTGGAGTTGAATGATGTACTATTCATTCCAGGGATAAAGAGGAATCTTGTCTCAATTTCAGCATTGGAAGACAAGGGTTATCAAGTTGCCTTCTCTAAAGGAAAAGTTTTTATATGGGCAAAGAACTCCAGCTTCAAAACTGCTCAAGTGATTGGAGTTAGACATGAATGTCTTTACAGGCTATGCACTCGTCCTCTTCAAGCGCTTGTGCATGACAGCTCCAGCATGTGCAATCTTTGGCATCGAAGATTGGCTCACATTCACTTTCGTGCTCTACCTATCATGGAGAAGATGGTCACCGGTCTTCCGAAATTCAATCAAGAACATGAAGGTACATGCAAAGGATGCGCCATAGGCAAGAACACAAAAGGTACGTTTCATTCTAGTGAAAGTAGATCTAAATGTATTCTTGATCTCATTCATTCTGATTTATGTGGTCCAATGTCTATTGCATCTTCTAGTGGTTTCTTGTATTATATTATTTTTATTGATGATTACTCTAGAAAGACTTGGATTTATTTCTTGAGATCTAAAGAATCTGAAGAAGTATTAGAAAGATTTAGAGAATTCAAGGCGCAAGTTGAAAACCTGTCTGGGAAAAG
Organism: Sequoiadendron giganteum; assembly: GCA_007115665.2. NCBI lineage: Eukaryota > Viridiplantae > Streptophyta > Pinopsida > Cupressales > Cupressaceae > Sequoiadendron > Sequoiadendron giganteum. The sequence goes on along the minus strand of CM021101.1, from coordinate 169,066,457 downwards.
GATCAAAGTTTTGAGATCCGATAATGGTGGAGAATACACCTCTGGCACATTTCGAGATTTTTGTATTGAAGCAGGAATTAAGAGGTGTTAGTGTTTCTTAGATCAGATTGAATAATGAAAGCACTTAAAAGAATTGCAACACATAAGACAATGAACACACAAAGATACCCTGCGAAAACCCTCCTCTTGAGGGAGAAAAACCCAGCAATTGAATCTCTTCTATAATATAGAATAATGATAGCAGAATTCTGCTTACAATTCAAGCCTAGCACATAGGCAAATCTGATACATAGAATAGCAACACCTCTCCTAGATCAAGTAAATACCAATGAATATGTTTCTTCTTGAAATCAGACTGCTGCTAAAGTGCGAGCTCCTTCTTGAATGTGAATTGCTTCCGTGAACTTAGATGATGAAAGAACAAAGTCGACCTTCTATATATACATGTTGTACACAACCTTGATGTAGGTCAGCCAAAGTAGAAACAAGTAAAAGATAATAATAAAGTCGGCCCAAAGAGAGTACAATAATATCTTAAGAAAGTCAACCACAAATATTGAATAGCCGTAAGGCTATCATTTAATATTTCTTCAAAACGTGTGAGTGGAAGATGCAGCCCAACGCTACTAACATCAACAAGAGGGAGTTCAGTGTTCCCTATAATCCACAACAAAATGGTATTGCTGAAAGAAAGAATAGGTCTATTGTGGAAGCAGTGAAAGCTATGATCCATGATCAAGATCTGCAAATCTCTCTTTGGGCTGAGGCATCGAGGACAACCGTCTATGTTCAAAACAGGAGTCCCCACAGGATCTTAGAGAATAAAACTCTTGAAGAAGCATTCTCAGGGGTGAAACTAGAAGTTAGTCATTTGAGGATCTTTGGTTGTCCAGTCTATGTTCATATTCCAAAGGAAAAGAGAACAAAGCTAGAACCTTCTGGGAAGAAAGGAATTCTTGTAGGTTACAATGAGACATCAAAAGCCTACAGGATATTCATACCAGGACAAAAATCTATTGAGATTAGTAGAGATGTCACATTTGAGGAAGATGTTGCGTTCAGAAGGTCCAAGGGCATTCCTATGGAGATCAATGAAGAAGAACCTCCTCAAGATATGGAAGTTGACCATATTCCAGAGAACCTGAAGGAGGCTCCAAAACCTAAAGAAGATGTTGATCCAATTGAACCCTTGGATCCTACTGATGGGCCTCTAGATATTGTGATTGGAAAGAAAAGACCACTTTGGGCTTGTAGGACAATGCAAGAAGCAGAAAGTTTTGCAGCTCCAAGAGGAGCCTTCAGAGAAAGCAAGAGACCTCACAAGTTCTCTAGTTATGTCGCCTTGATGAGTCAGATTATTGAGTCAGAGCCTTCAAGTGTTGAAGAAGCTTCTAGTCAACAAGTATGGAAAGATGCCATGTCTAAGGAATATCAGTCTATACTTAAGAACGATGTTTGGGATATAGTTCCTAGACCCAAAGGCAAATCTGTGGTGTCTTCTAAGTGGCTCTTCAAGATCAAGCATGCAGCTGATGGGAGCATTGAGAAGCACAAAGCAAGATTCGTGGCTAGAGGGTTCTCACAAAAAGAGGGAGTTGACTATGAAGAAACCTTTGCTCCTGTGGCTCGATATATGTCTGTCAGAACCATCATTGCTATTGCTGCATCTAGAGGATGGAAGATTCACCAAATGGATGTAAATACAGCTTTTCTAAATGGTGTAATAGAAGAAGAGGTTTACATTGAGCAACCCGAAGGATTTGAGGTAAATGGGAAGGAGTCTCATGTTTGTAAGCTGAAGAAGGCCTTGTATGGTCTTAAGCAAGCTCCTCGTGCTTGGTACGAAAGGATTGATCAATATCTATCAAGCCTAGGTTTCTCAAAGAATGATGCAGATTCTAACCTCTACTTCAAGGTAGTAAATGGTGAAGCATTGATTTTAGTTTTATATGTTGATGACTTGATTATCACTGGTGAGGAACATCTAATTCTAAAATGCAAGAAGGAGTTAGCTTCAGAGTTTGAGATGAAGAATCTAGGTCTCATGCATTACTTTCTTGGCTTAGAAGTTTGGCAAAAGCCAGATGAGATGATTCTAAGTCAAGGCAAGGATACTGTTGATATTCTCAAAAGGTTTGGTATGATTGACTGCAAACCTATGTCTACACCCATGGAGAGCAACTAGATAAGTTGAAAGAGGCTGCAGCTAGTTCAGAACCAGTGGATTCTACGATGTATAGACAGTTGATTGATCCATTGATGTATCTAGTTAACACTAGACCTGACATCTACTATGCAGTAAGTGCACTTAGCCAGTTTATGTGTGAACTAAGGCAAATACATCTTGTAGCAGCCAAACATATCCTGAGATATTTATGTGGCACAATTGAATATGGGTTGAGATATTCTTCAGGTGTGGATTTAGAGCTGCATGGTTTTACTGATTCTGATTGGGTAGGATGTGTCTTAGATCGGAAGAGTACCTCTGGTTGTTGCTTTAGTTTGGGTACTGCTATGATTTATTGGTGTAGCAGGAAACAGTCTTCAGTGGCTTTGAGTACAACCGAGGCAAAATATATAGCAGCTTGTGTGGCAGCTCGTGAGGCAGTGTGGCTTCACAAACTCCTTGCAGGATTGTTTGGACAATCAATGGAGCCTACCATTATACACTGTGATAACCAAAGCTGTGTGAAGCTTTCTATCAATCCCGTGTTTCATGACAGAACAAAGCATGTTGAGATCAAGTACCACTATATTAAAGATATGGTACAAAGGAAAGCTATACAATTGAGGTATATCAACACTGAAGAGCAAACGGCAAACATTCTCACCAAGCCTCTCTCCAGGATTAAGTTTGTGTACTTTCAAGAAAAGCTTGGTATGGTGGAGAATGCAGCCTTGACTGAGAAAGAGTCTCAGCATCAGTGATCCTTGATTGATAATGCATTTCTCTATTGAGAGAGATTTGAGGTGTAAGCCCTTGATAATGCATTTCTCTATTGAGAGAGATTTGAGGTGAAAGCCCTTGCTTCCACCCTCCGGGAGAGCCATGGTGGATGTCATGTGTGTGACTCCATGACAGCATCACGTGAGGGAATCCGTGATGATTTATTTGTGCTTGTGTATCATCCTCTGGGAGAGCCATGGTGAAAGTCACATTGAGGTGACATCACATTAAATGATGAGCACTTGTTCATACCATTTGTGGAGGTAGCCATAATGGTTGATATCACGATGAGGTGATATTCTTTTGTTTTTTCATTCTGATATGATGTGTCTTGTGCAGGTGGAAGTTCATCCCTAACTAAGAGGGAGTGTTGATGTTAGAGCAGCTACGGGCTGCACTTCCTTCGCACAATTTACAAGAAGAAGCACATGAATTAAATGAATAGCCTTCGGCCATTTAATTCATGATCACAATATTTACTAATGTCAAAGGGCCGACCCTTAAAGGATTCGCATTTACTATGGCTGACCTTAAATTGTATTTATTATTTATGTTTTCCTTAAAGGGGCCGACCTAACTTGAAGAGGCGCCTCTCTTGTATAAATACAAGGTCTTCTTGTCATTGTAAATCATTCAATTCATCAAGCAAGTTCGCATTTCCTTAAGAGCAGAATTCGCACCTTATAGCAGCAGTTTGGATTCAAGGAGGATCTCATAGTCATTGCATAGTTTGTATCTAGAAGAAGGGCGATTTCATTGTATCAAGAATTGGCCATTGTTGGGCCTGAGTTGTAAGCAGATTTCTGCTCTTGTGCTACTTTATATAGGAGAATCATTTGCTGGGTTTTTCTCCCTCAAGAGGAGGGTTTTCCTAGGGTATCTTGTTGTGTTCTTTGTCTTATGTGTTGCAATTCTATTAAGTGCTTTCATTGTTTAATCTGATCTAAGAAACACTAACAGGATGCTTGCGGATATGCAAATATCTCAAGCACATCTGACTCCCTTGTTCTGTAATAATCAGGGATTTCTCAAACTTGCCAAAAATCCAATCTTCCATGAAAGAACCAAGCATGTGGAAACTCAATGTCACTTCATTCGGAAGCTTGTTGAAGACGGATTAGTTCAATTGCTATATATTCCAATAGAAGAGCAGATAGCAGATATTCTCACCAAGTCCCTCAATCCAGATAAGTTTGTAAAATTCAGGGGGCATCTTGGTGTAGTTGATAGATTGACCATTAAGGAAGGGTATTAAAATAATATTTAGATTATTAATTTAATGGTCAATATGTATTTTATTTAGATGAGAACGTTGCTTTAATTCTCTTTCAGTTTCTATTTAGAAACTTTATATTTTTGTAATCTTTGTAAACTATAAAGAGATTCCATCTCTTATTTGTAAATACATTAAATTTTTACCAAATCTTCACGATTACAATTTGTTGGGTTCGTATTCAACCAAACTCCATATGTATATATATTACTAGCCTCTTCATAATAATATTTCTTAATACTTCTCAATTTGAATATGGTATTAGAGCAACCATCAATCTCATGCATGTGATTGTAGAACCCTATTGAGAAGAACAGAAGTTCTAGACAAGAAGAGAAATTTCACAAAAGAAAGAAAGGGCTTCAGTAAAAAATGACAAAACAACCCAAGGAGACAAAAGTCTTGCAAAACGAAGATTGTGGCCATCAATACAGAGAAGACAGCACCACCTAATGCCAAATATATATCTCAAAACTGCTTGTGGGAAGAGAGGCGGCTATCATAGACATTTTTTTTCTTGTTCTATTGCTTTTATTTTATAGAAAGGAGGGATAATCCTTGATTGCAATGCTGAAATCTGCAGTAAAAGAAAGACCTGCACAAGAATTGAAGCGACAGATATACTCTTGGAGTGGCTGATGAAAGGAGAGAATTGTGAGCAAATCTGCTAAAGAAATACTCTAACCTAGGATTTTGGCTGCCGCTGTTTTTTGCCAATCTATTGATCAGCAGGCTCTTTACAAGCCAAGAAGCATGAAGAGATATAGGTTCCATGAAAGGAAGAAAGGTGAATTTTTAAAAAATATATCCCATTCTTATAAAGTTTGTTGTATATAATAGTTCAGGAAGCATTTCATGCATTTCTTTGAAGAAAGAAAACAAAACAGAATTTATATTTTGATATATTTAGTTGAAAAGTGCATAAAATAATATAGTTTTAAAAAGCAAAAAGCAACACTATATTATTTTTTTTTGCACTTAAAATATTTTTTTTGGAGTAAAAATACAATAAAGGAATATTTTCTATTAAAAAATATTCAAAAATTACAAGCCATTTCTTTTGTTTTGTAACAACAATCGCAATATTCAGTATAAAAAATGCCTCTAATTCACATTTATAGGCAATGTCGTCGTATCGAATTGCTGCATCTAACACCTAAAATGGCTATAACAACGACATATATGGCATTGACCCTGTAAATCATCATGGAGAAATAAGGGTGAAATTTCTTTTTGGAGGTATAAGGACTCCCTACATCCTATAAAACAACTTCCAATGCTCTGAAAATAATGCTTCCTAACTCTCCCCTATTGAGAGGTGATAATTATTCTTCCTAGAAAACTAAAGTCGTTGAGTTTGAAGATTTATAGGATATGGTTTCTAGAAGAATCACCAGACCTGTACAAGTTCGAGATGAGCAAAGACAATATGATAAGGCCAATATGAAGGCCAAATTAATAATCTTGTCCAATGTTTCTAATGAGGTTCAACCTCACACCCAAATAGCCACAATTGCAAAAGAATTTTGGGATCATCTCAAGACAATATACGAATCTAAAAATTAGAATCAAATTATCCATTTGCTACATGCCAACATCAACTACATTGTTTGCAAATGCAAAATAGTAAAAAATTTGAGAACTTTTTTAGAAGAGTTGCAAAGGCTAGGACATCATTGCAAGTGTTAGGGGAAATAGTGTCAAATGACTCTCCTGTACCCATTGTCTTGAGAGCACTACCCCTGCCTTTTGCATGTTTGTCACATGTCTCAATGTAGCTGGCAAAAAGTCATCAACAAAAAGAGGCAATTCATCATGAGGCCTTGGTGCAGGAGCACCTTAGGTTCAATAGGTTAAGTGCAAGTTGTAATTTTGGTTTTCTTATGTTGGTTTTATGTAATAAGGTCATCTAAGACCATGTTGGGTGTGTTAGAGTCCATATTAGGTCGTTCGGAGTGTTGGTAGGTCAAGTTGCTTAAAGTTGTCAATTTTGCAAAATGTTGTCAATGTGGCAAATGTTGCAAATTGTAGAATTTGAAGTCACATGGTGTAAATGAAGGAATTAGAATGGTTGTAATTTGAAAATCAGTTGTAAATGGTCGGTACATGTTTAAATAGCCTTGGGGAGGTCAAAACCAAGGTTGGTGGTGACATTTTTGAAGTGAACTCAATAAAAGACATCCTTGTTTCTGCATTTCTAAACATTAAGTGGTTGTTTGGTACGGATTTCTACGGCCTTTGTATGACCTGAGCGTGATATGGTTGGAAAGATAATTGACTTAGCTTTCATTTGGTTGTCGTTTGGTTAAATTTCATTAAGTTTAGAGAAAGTTATAGCCTTTTTTGTAACAGCAGGTCTGAATCTGCCCTAGGGTAAAAGTGAGAAAACTAATCAATTTTTGAAGGTTTTTGTCCAAAGTAACCTACCTGATTTTGAGATATGTTAAATAAGGGCCAAATGGGTATTTGAATCAAGTTTTCTTTCTTGGAGATCAGTCCTAGTTTGAAAATCATGACCAGAAAACATGAAATTGCTGCTCCATTTCAAGCCTAGTTCCAAGCGTAGTAGCAGAAATTTGACCTTGGTGTTCCAAAACACCCCCACCTGCAATTGAGGTATGTTGTAAAAGAGGATAAAGGGTATCTAAATCTGCAATTAGATTTTGGGTTTGAGGTCGGGTTAGAAAATTATGTTGGAAAAACAAATTATGCAGTACTACTAGGGAATTTGAGGAATTGTGAGAGAAACCCACCAAACTAGGGTTTTAAGTTTGAAAGTTTGATTTGTTTGAGTTAAATTTGAGGCCCTCCACCTTACCTCTGCATCAGACCTCAAATTCTCCAAACAATCAAGCCATCATATATCAGCATAAGGGAAAGCAACCTAAATGTTGAAGTGATCCACCAAGTCATCCAAATCCAAATAAAAAAATTCACCTACACTAAAAAAAGCGTCTAATTTGAAGGAGGTTGTAATGTCCCTTTTTGGGATAACCCTAAATCTTTCCCAAATTATATTATTTCCCAAGCAAAGAGTGTTAACTCGTTACGGGTACAATGACGTAGAGAGTAAATGGAGATATAAAATAACATTGACAGCATATAATAATCACATGGCAATCGCACAGAACATAGATATACTTCTTTATTAAGTATTCAACAATTACATCATAATGTCTCCAGACAGAACATAGCATAGCATAGTAGAACCATCATGTTTCCCGACTACATGACTCAAGTACATATAGTACGATGGCGGGGGTTGAGGTACCAACCGTCGCGTCCCTTCATTATAACTAATTGTTTTGTCAGGAACTTAATTCCCGAGACAACTAACCAACATGAAACGTACATAAGTACATGGATTATTAATATTAACTAATGTCTTATTTACTTATGACTCACTGCCAACCAAGTACACTCTCGGCCAACTACATCGACTCATGGTCGACTACAACATCCCCCCCACAAAGTAGTCATCTTCTAAACGACTGAAAACCAAGAATGCCAACTGATCCTTCTTTGCCAACTGATTGTCACTCTCACCCAATACTCCATCTCTCTCCGCCAACTGCTCCTGTACTATGATGGTCGGTGGCACTGCAATTTGGCAATTCCAATAAATCTAATGGGGGTCAAGGGGCAGCGCCCCTTGTGGGGGTCTGGGGGCAGCACCCCTCGTGGGGGTCTGGGGGCATCACCCCTAGCGAGGTCGAGGGGCAACACCCCTCGTGGGGGTCTGGGGGCAGCGCCCCTCGCGGGGTCCGGGGGCAGCATTTAACACTTCTGAAACCACTCAAAACTGCATCGCACACCTCATTTTCATGACTCTTCCACAAGTTCCGAATAGTGTTGATGAAGCTAGAAAATACAGATTTTGCATTGTTTTTCTTAGACTTTACTTTCTCGAGGTTGATGCTTGGTACGGCCTGCCTTTTACAAACTTCAATATTTGGTACGATCTTTTTGACATGTACGGCCTCCTCCTCCATTATGTGTACGATCTCCTTCCTTGTGTTTACTACCTCTTCTTGTTTAAAGAATACGACCTTCTTTTGTTTCAACCATAAGACGACCTTTTGATCCACTCGTACGGCCTTCCTCTTATGCAAGCATACGTCTTCCTCTTTGCTTGGGCGTACGGCCTCCTCAAAGCGTACGGCTTCCTCCTTGCCTAGTTGTACAGAATGCTTTCTCTTGTCAGGTCGTACAAACTCCTCTCTTCTACTAGGTCGTACGGACTGCCTTCTACCAAGTCGTACGGGGTGGTTATCCCTCCCCTTGTCAGGTCGTACAATGTGTCTGTCTAGTCTTCTGGCAGACCATACGACATGCTCTCCTTTCTTCTTGCCAAGTCGTACCTTGTGATCTTCTTCTCCTCTATGAACCTATACGTGCTCACCTATTTCTTTACCAAGGCGTACAACATGCTCTCCTGTCTTCTTGCCAAGCCATACGTGTGCTTTTCCTTCTCTGGTTTCCTCCTCAAGTCGTACAATGTACGGATTGGCTCTGACTCCCTCTTTCTCATGTCGTACAATGTCTGGATCAAGCTTCAACTTTCTCTGCCAAGGTTTCTCTCTTTTCGCCAATCTTCCCTTTGTTTTTTATGTTGTACGGTCCTTGTGGCCCAACCTTTTATTTTGAATTTCCTTACTTTGATTTTTCGCCGAACTTTATTTTCATTGGTAATTTCTTTATATGGCTGTACTATGTAGTTTTTAATTTTTCGCCGAACTTTACTTTCCTGCTGAACTTTATTTTTTTGCTGAACTTTATTTTCTTGCCGAATTTCTTTAAATGGTTGTACGTCCTTGATGGCTGGGGCTTGGCGAATTTTTATTTTCTTCACTTTAATTGGCCATATTATTTTTAATTTTTCAACACTTCCCACTTTAATATTTTCTTCTTCAGTCAACACTTTTCCTTTAATTCTTTTAATTTTCTCCTTTTGCCTTCTTTCTCTCTCCTTCGTCTTTTTTCTCTCTCCTCTGTCACTTTTTCCTTCCTTGTCTTTGTTTTCTCTCTCCTTCGTCTATTTTCTCGCTCCTCTGTCTTCTTTCTCATTGTCTTTATTTTCTCTCTACTTTGTCTCTTCATTTTTAAATTTTTTTAATTCTACTTTTTTTTTTTCATTTTTTAGTTCTGACACAATTTTTTCACCTCGTACCTGTTCGGACTTGTGGGCTGACGTATCGTTCACTTCTGATACTCTTTCTTTGTACTCGTCGTACTCGGCTGGAAGTGTTTGGCTAGAGGTGCCATTCTCTTCTCCTTCATGGATTTCTCCGATCTGCAGCATGTTACACTCTCGCGGGAACACATCATAATCCTCCATTTGCCAATGAAATAGGCCATTCAATGAACTTGTCTCGTCTTCCGAGCAACTCTCGATTTCAAGTACACCCTCCTCGTTAGGTTCCATTGCTTTCCTACCTTCGTCCATGTCCAACTCTCCCCCGTAAGATTTTGATTCAGAAGATGCCAGTTCTTCACTAACAACCTAATTCTTCAAGTTGGTCACGTACTTCCTCCTGTCATTCTCTATGGACAGTGTATTTCTTTCCCAATTATGATTCGCCTTGGTTGCCACTAACCACCCTCGTCCAAACAATGCATCGTACACCTTCCTCTGCAATGGAATGACTACAAAGTTCAGTAGGAATGGTTGTGTGTCGATCACCACCCTTTGCGCCATCAACGTTCCCAACGGTTTGATACCATGTTGATCGACACCGACAAGTTGGAATGTCGACGACCAAAGTGTGGGCTTCCCGAGGCTCCTCCATGTATCCTCAGGTAGCATGTTGACTCCCGATCCTCCGTCGACGATAGTATTTGTCAAGATATTCCCTTTGATCTCCATTTGCACGACCGTCGGCATCTTCCCGATGTTCGCCGTGAGTAGTACGAGATCAATGGTTTGTTCACTGTACGGTGGTGAATCTGGCACTAATTCTTGCCTTCGGTCCTCCACTCGCGATTGCTTGACATCCCCAAGGACGTTTGTCATTGCCAGTCCCAACTGCGGCAACGTCTGGAGAAGGTTAGTTACTTTGATCGGTATGGTGGTCTGCAGTACCTGCCATACGATGTTGGTTTCCGCCTCCAACCGCCAAGAGGTCTCTGGCTTCTTCAGAGATATTTTTTTCTCCTTCGCCATCACCAGTTCCACTTCGGGTTTTGCTTCCTTCATCCTTTGTTTTTTTGTACGTGGATCTGGGTAGGTTGCCTTTTTTGCTTGCGCTCTGGTGATCGCCAGTACTGCTTGTTCTTCTACTTCCAGCATATGGATACCCTTCTGCTTGGGGCATTCACTATCTTCATGGTCGCCTAGTTCACACCACTTACACAATCTTCCTCTCGAACCTTGGCCGTTATGGCAGTCCTTGGCAAAGTGACCCCATTCGTTGCACTTTCAGCATTGGATCATGGGTCATCCTTTACCGTCATACTGTATTTTGTTCCTCGGACTCTTGTTGCTCTGGTAACCTCCAGGGGATGCATTGCTATTGTACTGGGGCTTCGGTGGTGTGTTCGGCGGTGTCGACGATTCTCCTTGAGCGAAGAGTACTTGTGCACTTTTGGCTTTTAAATTGTATGGGCATTCCTTGACAGAATGTCCCATCACTTGGCAGATATCGCAAAATAACTTCTTCGGAAAATTCGCCTTCGTGTGACCTTCCCCATTGCAGCCTGTACAACATAGTTCTCGTGCTTCCCACGTACTCTCTTTGTCGGCCTTCAATTCTTTCATCATTCGCATCATATCTTTCTTGAGTGCTTGTACGGTCTTGGATTCACCGTCGCTGTCGTCCGCACTCTCCTCGCTGTTCGTCTTCTTTTTCCCTCGGGAGGATGTTTTGTTTTCGCTTTCTATATCCATCGCCTGATTAATGCTTCAGCTTACGACGACGGAGGCACAACTTTCATCTTCTTCCTCAGCGACGGAAGCAAGCCTTCAATGAACCATCACTTCTTTAGCCCATCGGTCGATTGAACCTCCAATTTTCCCAACAAGTCTTTCAGTCGCTGATTGTATGTGTGCACATTCTCGTGTTTTCCCTTCTTCGTACTGTAGATTTCTGCTACAATCTCACTGTCATCCCTCAGGAGTTTGAATTCGTCCTGAAAGGCCTTCTTGAGTAATCTCTATGTAGCTTTTTGTGCTTGGTCCAACTCTGAGTACCAGTCGATGGCACTATATCTGAGTGTCGTCGGAAACGCTTTCAACCAGTGATCCGGGTCATCTTCTCCACTTGCTATCCAGATTGTATCGCATGTTTTGCAATGTCGAACTGGATCCTCTAACCCATTCCCCGTAAACTTCGGCAGCTTCTGCCGCTCTAGAGTAACCATCCTTCCCCATTGTCCTCCTTGTGTATTGGACCCGACTAGATCGGTTTCCCCGTTACATTCCGATGCGTCACTTGCACCCTCGGCCACATACGAGTCACTCTCCTGTCCTCTATCAGTGTCCTCGACACCTTGAGTCTCCTGGGTCCCACTCTGGTGCTCCCTCTGCCAAGGGGTCTTGGGCTTAGATCTCCCAATCCTCAGCCCTTCATCGTCGTCCGATATGGACAACTCCTGAATGCGTCGGATGTTGTTCTCAATTTCTCCACTTAATTCATTTTCATTTTCTTGACTTCTATATCTTACTACGTACGGGGTGATGAAGGGTTCCTCGTCCCTCCCTTCCACAAAACTCTAATGTGCTCTACTGATAGATTGGTCTATCTTCTCAAGATTAGCATTTGTTCTTTTTATACTCTGATTTATTTCAATTAAATCTTCATTCAACTCCTTATCAACTTGCCTTAATCTTCGTCGTCGGTTTTCTTGCTCCTGTACTTTCAACGATCGTCGAACTCTTTCCTCCTTCGCTTCGTGCCCGAATGGTATTCGATTCTTGTCCTTGTTCGGTCATACGGGCATTACAGGTCTTTCATGCAATCATTGTTGGTTGTCAAGGGTGCGTCTTCGGCTAGTGTCTCATTCCTCCTCTTCCCGTTCAATTCGTTCTTCGTACCACTATAAGATTTGTTGCCTTCAGCGTTTCTGATCCTCCTCCGCCCGAAGGTCTTGTAGGATGATGTAGTGGCGTGCTATCAGTCTTGGCAATCTGGTAAGAAGATGGTCGACCTCTTTGTTGACACGCAATCTATCCCAAATGACCACCTGAGGAATCTCTCGCCTAAGAGCCTCCCTCCGTACGTGGTCCTTTAACGAGATTTTCCACAGACTGCAGAGGTCTTGCGTCAGAGCGTCTTCACGATCCTCATTTGCTTGTACCGGCCCTTCGGTCAGCTGCCCCATCACAAGGCCATTCTCCTGTCTGGGTGGTTACCAAATTCGCTCAGGCAACAACGCCAAATGTTTACTCGTTATGGGTACAATGACGTACAGAGTAAACGGAGATATAAAATTGTCATGTCCCCGAAATAGCAGAACTATAAAGACCAAGTGTTAAAATACAGATAAATTAATAAATAAAATAAATAGCAATATTAATATTAAAATATAAAATAAATGTGTATCATATCAATATAAAAATATATAAATATGAAATAACAAATATAATAATAATATATAGGCAAATTATTGTTATTACATTCTATTATTAAATAACTTAATATCAAAAATAATAATAATAATAAATAAATATTATAATCATTACACATCAAAAATTGTAATACATTAGAATAAAATAATAATAAGATATTAGCAATTTGTTTTATTATTATACTTTAATGTTAAAATATGTTCAATAAAACATCAAAATAAAATAATAAAATAAATAGAAATCTGAAATATCATAATTATAGTAATAATATATTATTTTAAAAATAGATATTATTGTGATAATAAAGGCAGCAATTAAATCTAACAAAGGGATGTATTTTATGAAAAGTCACCTCTTTCACCAAACAATACATTCCCCCCATGAGTCACCTACCTTGAATGGTATAAATAGAAGGAAGGAAAATAAGGAAGGAAAATAAAACATTGAGAAATACAATCTGCAATTTAGAACAACAGCAACAATGATTGTTATGCATTGGAATATAGTCATTTAATATATATATATATATATATAATTTAATAGGCATACAAGTATATATGCATAGATATAGATAAATTTTCTAATGAATAATATTCAATAATAAAAAATATATATGAATAAGGAAGGTATAATTATATAAACATATATATATATATATATGAATACGAATGGATATAAGTAAAAGAATAATTATATATATGTATATAAAGTATATATACTTATATCCATTCGTAAAAGAATAATTATATATATGTATATAAAGTATATATATATATATATATATATATATATATACATGATTATGCAATAATGATACTTATAAGTAATGATGACTCTTTAATATAAACATAAGTAGATTATGTATATTTATGAATTGTCCTCATCCTATGATCAATTTAGTATAAAGTTGAAGGAGGCGAGTAAGGAAACATGGAGAGATATAGCAACTCAGGTGATGTACTCACTTAGCAATAATATTTAGCATATTTTGAATATAAGAAATAAATATAGCTAGTCTGATTATTGGTGTAATGCTTTCTTTAATATTATCATGATGATAATGATGTTGATATTGACTTCAAGAATCAGTAATAAAGGAAAATGTATTTGATTTCTAACAAATTGTCTTCCTTGTGTTTGCAAGCTTATTGGGAGGAAGGGTGTGAGGGAAGTGGTGCCTAAAAACCCCACTTAAGTCCGCCCCGGAACCCAAGGCAGGGATGGGCCCTGGAGGGGTGGAAATTCTACTCATAGTCCGCCCAATCCCAAGGCCTGGGTGGGCCATGGAGGGGTGGAGGTTCCACTCATAGTCTGTTGCGGCCCTGGAGGGGCGGTAGGCCCGGGCCACTTATCAGTTCCCCTTGACTATCCCCAATAAGTCAAGTGTCTTATGAGGTGCTGAGATGGGTAGAGAAAGCAGGTACCAATGTTTCCACTAAGCACGCCACTCTGAGTATGGAATGGTCTTAGTTTGGATGTTCAACTCGGAGCCAAGGGGTGGGTTGTCCTAAGGGGATGCTTGTGCCCTTGGGCTTAGATGGATAGCTTCGCGAGGATCTACCCATGCCACTCCTCTTCTGTTTTCATTATTACTTTTTGATTATTCTTATATTTTGATATCTAGATATTAATGCTAACTGATATGTTGTTAATATGGTGAATACAGGATTCTTATCTAGGGTCATTACATTAAGAGAACATTCATTTGGAAAAGAAAAATTCTTAAACCTAATCAACAGATGAACTCTAGGTCAAATCGGGTAAGGGGCATTACAAAAATAACATTGACAGCATATAATAATCACATGGAAATCGCACAGAACATAGATATACTTCTTTATTAAGTATTCAGCAATTACATCATAATGTCTCCAAACAGAATATAGCATAGCATAGTAGAACCATCATGTTTCCCGACTACATGATTCAAGTACATATAGTACGTTGGCGGTGGTTGAAGTACCAACCGTCGCGTCCCTTCATTATAACTAATTGCTTCGTCAAGAATTTAATTCCCGAGACAACTAACCAACATGAAACGTACATAAGTACATGGATTATTAATATTAACTAATGTCTTATTTACTTATGACTCACTGCCGACCAAATACACTCTCGGCCGACTACATCGACTCACGGCCAACTAAAAAGAGGTCCTAGAGGATACTTTGGATTGGTTTTAGTCCCTAGGAGTAAGTTAGAAATCCATCTCTAAAATAGCCTAACAATTAATACTCCACATTGGGCATTAGAATTAAGTATAAGTAAGTCTATATTAAACATCATAACCAACATTTCCCATAATTGATCATACCTCTCATGTTGCACCAAGATAGGAAGGTAAGATTACAAAGGTGGATCTCATGCTTGAACTAGACCCAAGGGTAGTACCCTGATTAATCAAGCAGAAACCCCCTTGGCCCTCGTGGGCTCATCATGTCCCACCCCCAAGTGGCATATCTAGTGGAGAACAACCTAGACCCAAAGGCAGTACCTTGATTAATCAAGCAGAAACCCCCTTGACCCTCATAGGCTCATCATGTCCTACCCCCTGGTGGCATATCTAGGTGGCTCTGTTACATGGATTCCCCCTCTTGTGATCCTACTTCCCTACCATAATGGAACATGGACCTCATAATACAAACAAATGACTGACTACAAACATACATAGACATCTTTGAATATATTAGGGTATATCATGAGGGTAATGACAATACATAAGTATCTATACAATCTCTCCCCATTTAGATTAAAGAATCTTAGAAATACTTATAAGACTCAATAATTATCGCAAGCACCATTATTGCACAATTATATATATATATATATATATGCTATATATAAATATGTGTATACCCTCATCTCTAATTGACTTCAATTTATATCACTATTTCTAATAAATATTTATATATCATTATGTATATACTCTATATAAAGATCTATATGTATATTATTACTCCTACTTGACTTACAATAATTCCATTGCATGAATATATGTATATATAATTGCAGATCATAGCGATAATAAAGCCTACCACAGAAATAATAATTATAAATAACAAAATATAATAACTATGATAGAATAATATTCTCCAATAGCTAAAATATACAATTACATTCAATCACTATAATAGAGCATACCACAATCTGTATAAATCTGAATATGCCTCCTATAACTGATCCGGTGTTTCCTTTAGTTCAGAATATATTCTTATATTCTTTCTTTAATTCCACTCATCCATCAATGCTTTCCTCTCCTCATATATGCTTTCAAGTCTTTTGGAAGGTTGTGACTTTCTCTTTATTGAAACCATTCCATGATTAATGATGATCGCTGCCTTTTCTAAATTAATTAACAGTAATTTAGAAGATTTTTGTATCTTCTTTATTCGCTGGTCTAACACAACATAATTATCATTGTCCATATCTTTTGATCGCTGCTGACCTTTATCTTAGGAAATCTAATATTTATGTTATTGGTGGTTGCTGCCTTTGTGAGAATTATCGATGCCTTGTCTTTATTGCTGCTGTGTATATTTTATACCAATATTTTATATTATATGTCTCTTATTAAAATATATTTATTATTATTATTATTATTCCTATATACATTTTAATATTTATAATATTAAATTATGATGATTATTGTTATAATAATATTTAAATTGGTAGTATTTATTTGATTAATATTTATAATATTATATTATGATTATAATTATAGTAATATTAAGTTGTTAATATTTGTAAATACGTAATTTGTCACTTATTTTATTTATTTGCATCTCAACACTTAGTTGTTTTAATGTTCTATTTCGAGGGCATGACAGAGGTGGGGACAAAATCTTTAGGAATGTTTGTGAAATTCATTTGCTAGAATCTAGCCAGCAAAAACCACAAAAGAATTCTCGAGGGAAAAGAAGAAGCATCCCCATTGGTAGAAAAAACACAACATTCAACATGGGAATGTTGCTTCCACAAGTGATTCTCACAAAGAAAACTTATTGTATGTTGCAAAGATTCAAGGTTCCACTTCTGACAATCTTGTTTGGTATGTTGAATTTGGTGCATCCAAACACATGATAGGAGAACAAGAATTGTTCTACAACTTCACTCTGCCAACTTCATATGAACAAGTTTCACTTGGTGATGATACATTCTATGAAGTGCAAGATATTGGAGATATTTCTTTACAATTCAAAACTCACAAGTGTTAACTAAAGGTTTTACATATTTCAAGGCTCGTGAAAAACCTCTTATTGGTAAGTCAATTGCTGAGGACAACTTGAAGGTTGAGTTTGACCAACATAAGTGTGAGAAACTTTGTCTCGTTCGAGTCAAGATTCGCAGCGGTGACGTTGTTAGCTCATGCCTCAAGGATCAAAAAATGTTTCAATTGATTGATGTCACTCATAAAGACAAGGCCCTTGCAGTAAATATCAATTCATCCATTATTGTTTGTCATTGAAGGTTTGGACTTCTCAATTTGGGCTACCTTCATGCCTTGAGTAAAAGATGCATGATGCAAGAACTAATGCCCATGAAGAAAATAGAAGTTCTTTGCTCCAACTATCTTGCCAAAAAGCAACATTGAGCTTCTTTTCCTACTATACAAATACAAACCTCTAGTCCTTTGGATTTGGTGCACATCAATTTGTGTGGACCCATAACACCCAATCATAATCATGCCTAGAATTTATTCTTTTTGTGGATGATTATTCCAAGAAAAAAGTGGGTCTATTGCTTGACTCACAAAGATCAATCCTTTGACAAAATGAAAGAATTTTGAGACCTTGCAAAACAGTCATCTGGTTACTCTCTTAAGGCCATCCACTTAGATCAAGGGGGGAATTCACCAATAAGAAGTTTTCAAACTACCTTCAACAACATGGGATCAAAAGACAATTGACCATTGCATACACGCCTCAACAAAATGGTGATGCTAAGAGGTTTAATCATACCATTGTGGAAATGGTGCGATGCATGTTAAAGGATGCAGATCTGATTCTTGTTGATGTTTGTCATTGATGTCAAAGGTTGATGGATTTGGCATTGATTGTTGATGCAATAGTGAAGGCAACAGTGGAGTGAAGGTGCTTGTTGTGCAATAGTGAAAATGGTAATGATGCAAAAGAATGCACTTTGGTGATGATACAAAAAAGTGTTGATACAAAAGTAGTATTTGTTCTTTGCTTCATGTCAACTTTATGACAAAGTTTCTTTATGACAAGGATATTTTGCAAAGGTACTTGTTCACATGGTTTTGATGTTTGACATGCAAAGTTATTGATAATTGACGCATCTCAGTGTTACTTCAAAACTCTTCAGTATTGCCTCATGACACAAAGGCTTTGTTGATATGGTTCTTCCATTTCAAGATTCTAAACCCTAATTCCTCATTAAAGCTTGTCTTCTTTGACAAATATCAGAGGCACAATATTCTATATTGAGACAAAGACATATCATATGGTGTCTTGCAAAGGTTAAAGATCAATCACAGGTATTCAAGTTTATTGGAGTTTTGAAATTGTTTAGGGCTTATCCAATGTTTGTTATTGTGTTCTAAAACCCTAAATGGAGGTCTTGATGCAAAGTTTTTATCAAAGTTACCTTGTGTTCTACTTCCTCAGTGACTTGGTATCACCGGTAATCAATTACTCAAGTTATGTCTTGAGGGGCTTAGGCACATTGGATACCGGCCTCTTCACCGGTCAAGCAGGTTACCTGACTTTATTTCACTGCTTAGGTAAAATCAATGGATATTATTTGTTTTAAGCATTGGTGGGATTATGAAATCAATGGTTCATTTTCAAAGCTAGATAACAGGACAGGCAAATGGACGTCTTTGTATCTTTGTTCAGTTGTGTGCAGTTTGTTAACTATATTCAGGTAGTGATAGATTTAAAGAGGTTTCCAGTGTATTGTGCGGGTTTGAATGGTGGTGAAAACTCTGTGAGAATGCATTGAATATCAAAATATTTGTGATTCTGTGAAGATATGCATAATGAAAGAGAATTCAATGACAGAAATAAACGAGGTTATATGATGTCTAAGATAGTATTCATGATCTTCATTTGATTTGCATTGACAAGTTTTCTATAGCAGATGATTGGATTCTGATGAACAAATGTCCATATGATTACAGTGCTTTGAATGTGCTAATCTCCATGTGATTGAGATTTAGTGTTGTCTAAGGTTTTTTCTATCATATCAGAGGTTATATTTGTGTGAAAGTCCTTTTTTATGTCATCTATTTGTTTTGCAAAGAAGGTTACTGTCAAGGCTCTGTGTTCACAAATATATCAGTATAATGTTCATCCATGTATGCAGGGTTGGAAGTTGATAGGTTGTGTGTCAAACAAGTGAGATTGATAATCTGGTTTGTATTGAAATAGAGTAGCCCTCTGGTTTTTTCATTCATTTCCTTTTGAATAGTGAGACGTGATGTTTGCTAGTGAGGCATGGTGATTTGCCAGTGAGGCATGTCATATTTCTAGTGAGGCTTGTTGTAGCCAGTGAAGCAAGCAATTTGTAACCAATGAGGCTTAATAAGATTTGCTTTCATAGTGGTTTTTTACCCTTTTAGGGTTTTCCACTCAAAATACTTGTGTTATGTCTCCTCTTGATGGTTTGTCATATTGAGTTTAATAGGTTATCCTTGTTCAAGTTTCATGTTCTGACCTATCACTGTGACTCATTCAACATTCAATATCTATAATGTTTGAAGTGTTTTCAGTGAATCTCTTTGCATAATACAAGTGAGTTAAGTTTTGAAATTTGATTTCTCATTAGACCACTGATTCAACCTCCCCCCCTCTCTCAGTGGTCCTGTACTCCAACAATTCTTTCATCCTGGGCTAAAGCGATCAATATAGTTGTGTACTTGTTGAATCAAGCACCCACAAAAGTGCTTGAAAACAAACATCACTACTACAGAAGCATGGACTAGGAAGAAGCCCTCAATTTCGCATCTAAGAGTGTGTGGATCTATAGGCTTCATGCACATCCTCAAGATGCAAAGGACAAAGTTGGATGAAAAGTCTTTGAAATTTATTTTTCTTAGGTATAGTTTAGAATCGAAGAGATGTCAACTTATGGATTTGGATACATAGATGTTGTACATCAACAATGAGGTTTTTGATGAGGAAAAAGGATGTAGCACCTCTTCCTTACCATTACCTACCAATCACCAAACACCAGGAATTATTGAAACTCAAGATGAAGAACTTGATGACCCTCACCATGGAGCAAAATCAAGTGAAGAACTTGATGACCCTCACCATGGAGCAAAATCAAGTGAAGAAACACACAAAAGAAGTTTTGTTTCCAATGGGACTAGTTTCCACCTCAATCCTCATTTCCTATTCACAAAAAAATACCTAAGTGGTACTATACCACAATGAAGGATTCAAAGGCAAATGCAAATATAAAAAAGTTTGACTCTAGGCCAAAGACTCACTACAAATCTAATGAGAAAGTAAATTTGGCTCTTATGTGCACAATTATTCAAAACTCCGAACCAAAAACAGAAAAAAACTCCTAGATCACCACCTTAGAAAGATGCCATGGATGCAAAACTTCAAACATTGTTGATGAACAACACTTGGAAACTAGTTGATCTTCCACCAAAGAAGAAAGATATTGAATACAAATGGGTCCTCTAGATCAAATACAAGGCAGATGGTAGCATCTAAAACAATTTTGGGCTAGAAATTGCTTAAATTAACAAAGAGAAAGATTACAATTTATAGAGGAGGTAGATGACTGTAGACATTTAAGATGTCTAACTACCTCAGCTACTGACTACTGTAGCACTAATTGACCATTATACAATAGAGAATTTAATATTCTAACACCCTCCCTTAATGGTCAATCTACTAACTAGCCTACAGAAAACAATCTGAAGGTCGATTGGTCACAAATTCTTCAAAACACTCTGCTGCTACGGAGATCCTCCCTGGATCTGCAGAATGTGAATGACCAAAAAACAAATGCTCTGCAACAAGAGACAAGAGCTTGCCACTGACTCTGCCACCGAGATGAGTTTGCCACCAACCCTCCCAGAAACTGCAGAACGGCTGACCAGAGTGATCACAAAACGTCCAACCTGATGTTGGATAACAGAGTTGTCCTTTTCAGAATCCAGAGACACACCGAGAACAGCGGACACAATTTTGAGGATAAATCGACAAACCGTCGAAACCTTTGCAAATGAGCATGACACTCGAGAACTGACTGCAAGAAGCTAGTTGTGCAGATGTTCGCCTCAGCAACTCCAAATGCGACAAATACAGACTGCAACCAACCACGATTTTTGAAGAAAAAAATTGCCAAACCTAGATTACAAATCATCGTTTTTTCAGAAAAAAAACGGTAAAAACCAGATATCAGAGAGCCCTCCCAAACAACAGAAACCCCGACTAGGGTATACAAGATAAACTCGTAATTTTTGAGGAGAAAATTATAAACCCTCCCAGATTACAGATTTTTAAGGGAAAAAACTTTAAAGCCCACCCAGATTAGAGATTTTTTAAGGGAAAAAATTGTAAAACCCATACAGATTTTTGTCGTTGAATCGCTAACTATCGTCCAACATAATGTTGTTCAAACTGGCCATCTTCATGCTTTTCGAGGCACAAAAAAATGAGGTATTGAGAAGAGGTCGATGCACAAAACTTGAGGCACGAGTTGCAATACACTGAGGCAAGTTCAAGCACAAAAAATAGTGCAAATCCGCGGGCACAAAATTCAAGGCACGAAAAACGATGCACCCAGAAAAATCGGAGACCAACCCAGTTGAGATCTCGCAAAACCCAAAAGGAATATGTACTCAAAATAATTTTTCGCCTTGAAACAAAGGGTCAAAACCCTAGATGAAGTTGCAAAAAACGTTGGCTACCATTAAAGCTTCAAAATTGCAAGAAAAAGGCTACAAAACACAGCCACCAGAAAGAGGACAGAAACATGCATCTGAAGGACAAATCGCATGGCCAAAAATGCAGGCCCAAGAGATCCTGTCGAAATCCCGTCGGAACCTTCGTCGTGCGTCCAAACGTCTTTAAAACGCGGGCTTAAAGGACCATAAAAATCGCGTTTTTTGGTCACGTACAGAAACCCATCACAGATCACACACAGAATGACGAAAAAACGCGTCCAGAAACGCGTCACACAGAAGACAAAGTCTGCGGCCTGAAAAAAATAGAAAACCCTTCAAAACGCGGCCCAAGACTGTGCAAAATCGCGATTGAATTGGCATCC
This sequence comes from Sequoiadendron giganteum, assembly GCA_007115665.2. Classification (NCBI taxonomy): domain Eukaryota; kingdom Viridiplantae; phylum Streptophyta; class Pinopsida; order Cupressales; family Cupressaceae; genus Sequoiadendron; species Sequoiadendron giganteum. The sequence goes on along the minus strand of CM021101.1, from coordinate 169,044,416 downwards.
AGAAATCGCGCATGATGAGCTGAAGGAGATCGTGCGGCAGAGACCAGAAGAGGTGGAAAAAATCAGCGCGCAAGCTGAGAAAAAAGCGCGCCACAACCAGAAGACGCGAGGTCGCGCAGCCAGAAACACAGAGGACAAAAAACGCAACCAAGAATGACAAATCCGCACCCAGCAGAGACAAAACAAGGTCGTGTCACGAGAACAGGAAGAAACACGGGCTGCAAATGAATCGCGCGACCAAAAGGATTTTGAAAAACATGGGCTAAGCAAATGAAAACCCTAGCACGATTTTTAGCAGAATCTTCCCACGATTTTTTCCAGAACAAGGATCGAAATTTGCAGTGAGTAAAAAACTCACGAAAATTTCAAACAGAAACCCTCAAAATCTTCTGCAAACAAGCCCCACGAATTTGCAAACAAAAATTCGCCCAGAAGACAGGTCAAAACCCTTCACGGGTTTGAACACAAAAACCCGTCTTTGCAAATCGGTACCAAAACAAGGAGCCCTTCTGTGAGGGAGACAAGCTCAGACCAGCACCGATACCATGAAACAATTTTGGGCTAGAAATTGTTTAAATTAACAAAGAGAAAGATTACAATTTATAGAGGAGGTAGATGACTGTAGACATTTAAGATGTCTAACTACCTCAGCTATTGACTACTGTAGCACTAATTGACCATTATACAATAGAGAATTTAATGTTCTAACAGCATCAACAAGTACAATGCTTGACTTGTGGCTAAGGGCTATTCTCAAAAAGAAGGGATTGAATATGAAGAAACCTTTGCTCCCACTACAAATATCAACGCTATCCAAATGGATTTTGCAATGGCAACACAATTTGATTGGCAAGTTCATCAAATGAATGTCAAGTGTGCCTTTCTCAACGGAGATTTCAAAGAAGTCTGTGACTCAACATGAGGGGTATACTACACCTGAACAACAGAAAAAAGTATGCAAACGTGAAACCCCTCTAAGGTCTGAAGCAGGCTCCCTAAGCTTGGTATATAAAGATCAATGTGCGTCTCCTCCAACATGGATTCACCAAGGATCCATATGATTCCAATCTCTACCTTACAGAGCAATGGGAAGATTGTGATTTTAATTGTATATGTTAATGATATTAGTTTTAGGACCAGGAATCAAAGCAACCAAAAAATGCAACACATAAGACATTGCACACCACAAGATACCCTGGGAAAACCCACCAACTCGAGGGGAAAAACCTAGCAAAATATCTCTCATATATTTAGGAATAAGAGCAGAAATCTGCTTACAACTCAGGCCCAACACAAGGCCGAATTTGATACAATGAATAATAGCACCTCTCCTAGATGTGAAGGTACAAAATATGTTTCTCCTTGAGACTGATCTGCTGCTATAGAATGATGACCTGCTGCTACAAAATGATGACCTGCTGCTCAAGATCATGATCTGCTGCTCAAGTGCGAACTTCTCCAAGGAGTGTGAATATGGTGAATGAACTTGATGATGAAATGAGAGATCATCACCTTGTATTTATACAAAACAAAGTGTCTCTTCATGTAGGTCGGCCTCATAAGGAATAGACAAAAAATAAATAATAAATATTATTTCTTTAGGTCGGCCCCATTTAATTAAATGATATATTATATTACCAAGTGAAGCGCCCCTTCACTTAATTATCATAATGAAATAAATAGCCAAAGGCTATATGCAATTTCATGTCTTCGATTAGGCTGGAAGAATGAACCCGAAGCTGCAATAACTTCAACAAATGATCTGCTCATCACAAGGAGTTCTATAGAAATTATTGCAACAACTAAAATTGATCTCAAATGATTGTTCAACATGATAGATGTTGTGCTTGTGCATTATTGTCCTGGATTTGAAGTCTGAAAAAATAAATTTAGATTTTTGTATCTTAAATGAAATATGCGAAGACATTGCTCAAGAAATTCAGGATGGAAGATTGCAAGCCCATGTCAATACACATGGAGACAAGATTGCAACTTTCCCAACATGATCCATCACCTTAGATGAATGCTACTCTTTATCATTAGCTGATTGGGAGTCTCATTTACCTAACCTACACCAAACCAAATATCAGCTATGCTATCAGTTATCTTTTGAAGTTTATGCGAGAACCTAAGGTTTCACATTGGAAAGCAACAAAGCACATTTTGAGATACATTTGTGGCACAATGGAGCATGGCTTGGACTATAAATAGACTTAACATTTTTATTTACAAGGATACATGGATGTAGACTATGTAGGTTCTTTGGATGACAAGAAGTCTACTTCGGGCTTTGGTTTCTTTTTGGGATCTAAATTGATATCATGGCGGAGCAAAAAACAAACCATTGTTGCTCACTCTTGCACAAAAGCAAAATATCTTGCCACAAATGGAGTTGTCTATGAAGCGATATGGTTATGTCACATCTTTATTAGCATGGATGTTCCTAAGACACATTATATAGTTTTTCTTTGCGACAATCAAGGAGTGTTAAAACTTGCTTGGCATCCCCTTTTCATGATTACAATAAACAAACTGAGGTTCAATGCCACTACATCCACAAACATGTCAAACAATAAAATATTCAGCTCCAATATTGTTCCACTCAAAATCAACATGCTGATACCTTTACCAAATCTCTCACAATAATGAAGTTTGAAGTTTTTCAAACTCTCTTGATTTGTCATCTTGATAAAATGATCTAATAAGGAGGGGGGGATTGTTGGAATATTAGTAATACATCATTTTATAATAAAACCACCTATAGTATAATTAAAAACAATAATAATTGTAATATCATTATTGTTTAAACTATAGTTAGTTGTGAGGTGGTTGTTTGTTTGGTTCATATTCAACCGAACTCCATATGTATATATATTGTTTTGACTCTCCATAATAATTCTGCCCATTACTTCTCAATTTGAATAGCTGGTTCCTAAGGCTAGTTAAACACAACTATGAAGATTCAAATAGCGAATGAACAAGGTGTAAAATCTTTTTATCATCCTCATGATCAAGATGAATAGTTTCTTTTTCTAGTTTCCTTTACACACATTCACATTGACGATCTTGGAAAAATTAACTAATGACTCTTGGTTAGAGTATTACTTTGTGTATGTGTATTATTTTATGACATCCATCTCTCATTGATTATATTTTAAAAGCAAGTCTAACATATTCCAAAAGCAAGTCTAACACATTGGTTTATAATGACATTGAGTAACATGCTTCTTGGTAGGGTGATGATGGTTCCATTTCAGTTTGTTATATTGTGCTAATGTTTGAACTTGGGAATGAAAATCTGACTGAAAATCTATGTCTTACATAAAGAGGCTGCTCCTCAACTTAAATTTTGCTATCTACGAATCCAATTTTTGTTCATCTAGAAAACAATTTGGAAGGTGTGTGGGATGCGCTTTACAATTATCAATCCATAACTTTTATCTACTTAAGATAAATATGTTAAAGCACCATATGAGTTGCTTCTAGTTTACTCTTAGATCAAGTTTTGTCTCTTCAAGTTTGAGTTGTGCTTCTTCATGGTAGATTTTCTTTCCTGTTCACTCAAGTTCATGTCATCCAATAGCTAGACGGTCGTTAGGGCATGGAGTGCTACTTTTGAAAGTAACAATTTATCCATGATGCCAATGCCCAAGATTTGTTGGCACAAAGGACAACTTCAATTCCAGAATCTGAAGCTATGGTATATACATGATGACGATGACGATGCAAAAACAGTTTTAACAAAAAGCATGCCTTCTAGGTACAACAATAATGTATTGCAAGATTTCTCCTTTGAAATCATAATGTGACAAACTTGTGGGCAAGCTAACAAAAGTGAACCATCAAAATATCAACAATATGAAAACCTAAAACACTTGATGTTCTGTTCACTTTGAGCAAGACTTGTAATCAACTGACAATCTAGTTAGCTTGAACCATGGAGCACTCTTGTGCATGCTCAATCTACTATGAGACTAAGTGAAGCTACAATACATATATGTACAGGTGCATCAAGATTCAAATACATTGACAATTTATCTCATGACTTCCCAATGCACGAACACACAAGCTGCACTACCAAGTGAAGTGTGCACAACTAAGAGAGCTAACATTGTGCGCACATAGTTGTTCTTGCCTACATCCAAAACATCTATACTTCATGGAATCACATCATTGGCTTTTCCTTGAAACTTACAAGATGTAATTTGTTAACAAAAAAGGAATTGATATTTAACATGAGAAGCATGATGCTTCAAAATTGAGCTTTGGAATTGGTTCTCAAAATGATTATGTGAAAATGACCAAGAAAGAGGTTCATATCTTGGCGTTTGTAGTTGAAACTTAATCGAGTTGCTTGTTGGTGTTAAAGTTTCACTAGATAGATGATCGAAAAAGATCCACCAAGAGTGGTATGCGTAGCAAACCCAAGACAATTCTCATGGCTTGTGATAACTGTAGTAACACCTCACTAGTCTCTAATTTGCTAAAGTACCTCCTAGAGGCTCATGGTAACACAAGGACCAACCAACCATCTCTAGCAAGTGTCACACATACTCCAAAAATCGCACAAAGCACTATGCGCAAAATCAAACACTCGTGTGGCAACCATACTTAATCCAAACACTTTGTGGTTTCAACAATGGCTTCAATAGGGTCCAACACACCTCTAAGCCAAACTGCAAAGTCCAATTCGCACTACGACTCACCACATTGTTCAAAGTATCACTTTGCAAACTTTAGTGGGGATGGCGTAGCAATCCTAATGGTATTTCTAAGGCTTGCACTATACCACGTCATTTTCCAACTCATCAAGCACCTTGTTGGAAAACAAGGAGCTTTAAGCAAAACATAACAAGTTACAATCACCACAAGGCTAGTGTGGCACCACTTGATGATGTGCAATAAGTTTTGAAGGGTGATAAGTCATGAAAATAAATACAAAAGGACACATCTCTACTTATCTAGAGGCTTTATGAGCAACCAAATATACCAAAAGGTGAAAGAGATGGAGAAATAAAGAAGAATATATGTAATTAATCTACAAAAGCATTACCCAAGCATATACAATATGCATATCTATGCTTCTGGTATGGAATGTACATACTATTGTTTATGGAACATATGATATGAATATACAAATAGAACAATCTTTTGTTGTATATGAATGTGTAAAATCTTTTGTAATTTGTCTATTGTGTATAATAGAAAGTGATGAGCGTGAAGTTAACAAGCTAGAGATGAAAGATGGATTCACATTTATTGCATCACATAAATAAGCCATGGAGTCAACAACATTACTTTAATTCATATGCATCCAAACACTGTGCATACCAAAAAGATGGGTAAACATTTTATTGAGGAGATAAATAGAAGTTAATATGTCACTTTGGGAGATGGGTGGACTCATTTTGTTTAAGGTTGTTGTGATGTTCGTATTACATTGAGCAATGTTGTCTATACATTCAAGAATGTTTAATATTTTCTTAACATGAACAAGAATCTCCCTTCTATCAGTCAAAAAACTAAGAATCCTAATCTCTCTGTCAACTTTTAAGGCACCAAATGTGTGGTCAAAACACTCAACAATGACTAGGTCATTGCAGTTGGTGTTGGTGAGAAGGGATTGTACAAGCCTGTCAATCCCAGAAAAACAAAGTAACATGCACTGGCAGTGGTGGAGAATAACAATATAATTTGGTATGAAAGGTATGGGTACTTGAATTATCAATGTAACCTGTACTAAGCAAGTCAAACATGATAAATGGAATTCCATCCATACAAGAATGTTAGGAAATGCATACAAAATGCCAAATGGGAAAACAAAATTGACACCCATTTGATACCGATAGAGCTCGGAGGGTGAAAGGAGGCATACACCTTGTTCATGCTGATTTGTGTGGCCCAATGAAGACACCCATTGTCTAGAGTCTAGTTTTTCTTGCTGTTTGTTGATGACTTTTCGAAGAAGATGTATGTCTACTTCTTGGAAAAGAAGAATAAATGTTTCTCTTATGTATTGGCATTCAAAGCCCTAGTTGAAAGTAAGCAAATTGAACTATCAAATTAGTGAGGTCAGAAAATGAAGGGAGCTTGCCTCCAATCAGTTCAAGTAATTCTGCAAGGAGAATGATAAACACAAACAGTATACTAGTCTGTACACTCCACAGAAAAATGGAGTTGTGGAATGGAGGAATGAGACAGTTACAGAGATGGCAAGGTGCATGATGCACATCAAAACGTGCCATATTAATATTGGGTAGAAGCTCTAAATACAATCTTTTGCATCCTTAACCTAGGTCTTTGTAAGGCATTATAGAATCACTCCCAAGAAAGCATGGTTAGGTCAAGTTACGAGGGGAGACGTCAATTAGTGGCTTCCATATTTTCTCTTGTTTTGCTTTTGCACTTATCCCTGAGTAAAAAAGAAATAAATTAGATGCAAAGAGTAGAAGGTTTATGTTCACTGGTTATACTGAGCAGTCAAAGGCATGCAGGTTACTTTTAAGTATCTATAAATAAGATTGTGATTAGTGGAGATGTGACTTAATGACAAATCTTTCTTCTTGATTGATGGTAAATATACAAATAGTCTTAAATGCGAAATCGCTACTGATAAATCTAGTGTGAAATTGAAGATGGCTCAAAATAAAGCATGAAATTAAGAACATAAAGAGGGGTGGAGTTTTCGTAATGGTACTGAAAACCCAAAGGAAATTCAACACAATAAACCGAAATGGCATTAAGATAGTTTGTATGATGTTTTTGAGAATGAACAACTGGATGAAGAACAAGGTGATACCAATCCTTCAAAGCAAGCTCAAGAAAATAGGCGACAAAACCAAAATGGCATTATACCACACTGAAGGATGTTTGAGATGATGAAATGTCAAAATCAATGGAAGGTCAGTCTATGCAATTGGGAAAACAATAAGTAGGTGAATTTGCTCTTGCATCTATTGTTTTGCAAGTATTTGAACCTTGCACATATAATGAGACCAAGGGAAAACCTAAATGGGAGGATCCCATGAAGGTGGAATTTTGCGCCTTGATGTAGAATACAACTTGAGCATTGTTTGAATTTTTGAACTAAGTTGTCGGTTCCAGAACTGGTTCGGGTTCGGGTTTGAGGGTTCGGTTCGGCTAAATTTTTTGGGAGGTGGGTTCAGTTCGTTTTGGATTCGTTAGTACAAAAAACATGTATATATATATGCAGCCTAGAAGCATGAATTAGGATTAAAATATCACATAACATCATATAAACAACAAAACCACCATAAACTTGAATATCATTTAAAACATGCATGATAAATATTCATCGTTCAAACTTCAAGTGCAATATTACAACACTTTTAAAGTTTTAATCATCAAATGGATTCTCTAAATCATCCATATCAATGTCAACATTGACATTAAATGAAGTAGGAAGACTAGATGAATCACAAGTAGTGCCAATGGCACTGTCACTAGCACTGGTATTGTGCCCATGCTGTTGTTGGATATCAGACTCCTCATATGCAATGTGGTGGGAAGTGGAAGCATCCAAGTCAGTATCCTTTGGCTCTATATCCCACAACTTCGTCTCCCCTTCCTTGTAGTCACGTTGTTTGTGTGAAAGGAGACGCAAGTTGGAATGCACATATACTAAGTCCTCCGCTCTTTTTGAGAGCAATTTATTGAGCTTTACTAAGTGGATGAAAGAATATGTGCTCCAATTCCTCTCAGATGCAAATGAACTAGCAACCTATGAAGACAAAGTAAACAATTAAAAAATTATAAATTATAAATGAAATTATGAAACTTTTAAAACTAAAATATGAAAATTTATTAAACTTACTTGTGATAAAACTTTGAATGCAAGGGGCTGCAAATGTTGTAAGTATTGTCCATGGAAGTACCACCAACTATGAGCATCCTTTAAGAACCTATCACGAAGAGCATCAAAACCTAGACCATTTGAGTGCACAAAATCAATGAACTCATTCATGACTACATTTCGCAAATCAGGATCAGGGAAGAGTCTCATGAATACTGCCTTGTACCCTTCGGCCACTTCAAAATCTCTATATGGAGGAAGCCTTCCTAGCACTGAAAGAATCTAACTACTATAGTATTTTGGAGTCAATGCAAAGGCAAGAAGGTGTAATGGAGTTGTCATTTTGTTCCATCTTTCTTCAACAATTGTTTGCCCTTGTTTGAAGAAAGTCTCTTTGGGGTCTTGCTCTTTCGCATTTATGGTGCGCTTGATCTTCTCAAGCATTGAGTCTATACCATTGTATATCTCTCCAATGCATGGCTTGTCCATGTCAGTATAGCAAATCATACTCAAAATGGGCTCGATAAAGCTAAGGAGATACTCCACAGTCCACACGATCCCACCATGAGTCATCTAATATCATGTTCTTAATTTTTGTTGCTCTTTCAGTGGTGCTTTGCCTCTATATAGACCAATTGTTGCTAATCAACATGCTAGAAAGTGCCTCTCTAACTTTCACAAGTCGTCTCAAGATGATTGTGAGGCAAAGCGAGTCTCTACAACCTATTGCAAATTAAAAATAATTATTAAAATTTAAAAATAAACTTTAAAGAAGAATTTAAATTAGAATGCACAATCAAATTATGAAAATCAGAAAATGTAAATATTACTTCACTTACCTTCAATAGCTCCAATTTTGAAAATGATCTAAAGATCCCTTGAGACAAGTGGTGGTTGTTGACGAACATCTAAATGTCCTCAGCCTCAGCATACAATTCTTTGATCCATGCAATTTTATTCCCAATCTTTTGCAGCATAAGATTGAGTGAATGGACCGCACAAGGTGTCCAAAAGATATGTGAATATCTTTCCTCAACCAACAACCCTGCAGCTCTACAATTCTTGGCATTGTCCATTACAACTTGAACAACGTTGCAAGATCCCACTTGCTCAATGACTGCAATGAGAATATTAGCAATAAATTGTCCATCTTTTACTTGCCCCTCACAATCCACGGCTTTCAAAAACATTGTCCCTTTAGGGGACACCGCTATGACATTGATCGAAGGCCAATTTTGTGAGTCCTTCCAACCATCTAAAACAATGGACACACCTGTCTCAACCCATGAATCTCTTATAGGCTTCAATGAATCTTCAACCAACGAAACCTCCTTTTCCAATAAAATGCCACGCAGCTTCTCATAACCCGAGCCCTTGTACCCTTTTGGAGCTTCATTAACCGTTCTCAACATCTCTTTCCAATATGGAGAACGAACAACATTAAAGGCTAATCCATTGGCATGTATGCATTTTGCTACATTTTGGTCGGCAATGGCTCTACTCTCATTTTGAAATGCAAGTTCCAAAGGCCCCTTTGTTCTCTTGTTTGCAATAGGTTGTGCACTTTGAGCTTGAGAATCTGGAGTGGCCATGCATGGGTGGTCTTCTACCACAATATTGGGATTAGGTGGGGGCTACATTCCCTTTGATTTTTTTTAATAAAGGGTGATTTCCTTTTTGGGCTTCCCATTGATCTATTGCTTCTTGCTCCATAATGTATTTTGCAACTGTCTCAGGTGGAATAGGTACATTGTCTTTTCCAGGGCAAGGCTTGATGCCTTTTCCAGTTATGCCACACAAATGTGCTTTCACCCTATGGTATGAACTAAAATATTGAACATCACATCCATTACATTTCCAAATGTAACCGCCACCACTTGGAATCGGTCTTATCATTTCAACATACTTCCATAGAGGAGAATTTGGATTTGTTTTGAACTTTGGTTTAGTTGCACTTGCGGGGTCGAAGGTAGAACCAATTGACATTGTGATTCCTATGGCAATCTGTTTTGCAAACAACACATTCAAAATTTGAAATTTCAAAAAAAAAAAAAAAATATTGATTTATAAAACCTAGCTCTTTTGAATCTTGCATACATTCATAGAAGAATGGAAAAACGTAGATAAATCATAAAATGAAACAAAACAAAGTTTCAGGTTTGTAAAACAAAAAAATGGATGAAAAAACTAAAAAAAAATGAGAAAAACTTACCTCTTTGCAAAAATATGCTTCAACAATCTTTGTGGCAGCCAATGAACACTTGCAAATTTGTAGGAATGGCAATGCAATTGTTTGTAGAAGCTTCAATGATCAATCTTCAACTTCTTTTGTCAACTCAACAAGCAAAAATGAAAACTCAATCTCTCGGAATGATAATGCTTGTTTGCAAAACAAATGAATAAGAATGAGGTAGTTTAGGTGTTTAAAGTGTTTTAGAGGTCACTTTTAGGGTTTTCTTGGGCATGGGTCAAAGTCAAACTACATAAAACATTTTTAAAAATTCAAAAAAACCACTTTATGGTCGCCTACCCATGTGGGTTCGCCTTGGGTTCACCCGGGTTCACACTAGGTTCTTCCTGGGTTCCGCATGGGCGAACCCAACCAAGAAAAAATGAACCCTAGCCAAACCCGTAGAAGAACCGAACCTGGATTTGAACCCGACGTGAACAAGAACCCGAACCCTACGTTTCTCAAGCGAACTCGGTAACTTAGATTTTGAATTACCCAAAGGCAAGAAGCGCATTGGTTGCAAATGGATATATAAACTCAAATGTAAATCAAATGGTTCCTTGGTCAAGTACAAAGCTAGGCTTGTCACAAAAGGGTGTGGACAACAGGAAGGTGTTGCTATGAGGAGACATTTCCCCTACTGCAACAAAGGTATAACCTTTCAACTAGTAATCTCTATTGTTGCTTAGTTCATAGGGAAAGTCTATCAAATGGACATCAAAAGTGCCTTCTTGAACAAATATTTAGCGGAGGAAGCCTACATGGTGCAGCTACAAGGGTTCTAGGTTCTCAAAAAATAACATTTGCTTTGTAGGTTGGTTAAGTCCTTGTCTAGACTCAAGCAAGCTCCTAGAGCCCAGTATATAAAAATTGATCAACACAAAAATCGCTGAGGATGACATTGTGATACTAGTTGTTCATGTTGATGACCTTGCCATCATTGGTAGTGGAGCTAAGTCAATTCAAAAAGGTGGAATCTGACTTATACCTTGCATTGTTATTTAGGTGTGACAACTTAAGAATGCAAAAGGTTCAAGATGTGTGAATTAATCCATCGTCTACACCTATGGAAGTTGGGATAAAACTCTTCTCAACCAGTTAATGAGCTTGTGTAGCATCAACTAGTTGGGTAGTTTGATTTATGTTTTAAAATGAAGATGAGGCCCAAGAAAAAAATTCCAGAATATATATTACACCAGAAATGATATCAACTATAGTGCTTACTGTTAAACTTGCATTGCATGATTCTGCCCAACTTAACAATCGTGGGATCCATGTCTTCAGTTATGTCCTGTATATATATCTACTCAACTTTGTTGTTACAAATATTAAATATGTTTTCAATAAAGTCAATATTTTATATACATGATCTAATTTTTACCCAAGGGATTCCACAGAAGAAAAGGTGATTCCACAAATCAGTAGAAATACCTTGAAACCAATATCTACCCAATTAAATGCATCCTTCCTCGGATCACAGTCTACTTGCCAACCACTTCACTCCTTAGAAACTACTTTCCACAAATCTCTAAGGATTTTTATTTTATATGCTACTAAACAATTCAGATCTCCCGGTTGGTCATTCTATTCTTGCTTGATAAAGTGAAATACTTTGTGCACTTTTTAAAAATCACATATCAACTTCTTGTTTCATATACATCACAATCTAGCTCTAACTTTAACTTATCTGCCTCTTCTTACATTGATTTCTCCCATTGTTCCATTAAGATATCCCAAGGATGTCAGGAAAATAGCATCCCATGTATAATCTCCGTTATCTTGAAATATTTGGCCAACTTTTGTGTCTGCCCTTTTATTTTTCTTTAAACTTGTGTGGAATTACTTGGCAATAAAAATGAAGAAAAGCATACTACACATTCTGGACCTAACCCGATACTCCCACCTTAATGTTAATGGTTACCAGACAATCTTCCATTAGTTGAAAGATGGACCCTGATGTTTCAAGATCTCTTTCAAATGTTGATTCATGCTATGAAATCTAACGGATATAAAATCTGCAGTTAATGTTGTCCCACATGGAACCAATTCCCTCCATTACAAATCCTCGGAATGTGTGTAGTTTATGTTTCCATCTCTAAATGTGTGCATAAACTGCCCCATACCCTTGCTATACTATTTGTCATCTTCAAAAGCTGTTTGATATTCTTTCTAGTATTATGAATACAGACAAAACAGTGACTAGTTGTTCTCGTTTTACTCGCATTCTCTATGATATGACCTGTTGGAAAATAAAATGGAAGTCAATGTTCAATCACTAGGCTCCGCGTGCCCCACACATGTCCAAACCAAAAATAGAAATAAAGGTATCTTTTCCTTGACCTCAGCTTGAACGACCATTTACGGCCCTGCAGATATAAATTGTACAATTTTCCAAATTCCACCATAGGGAAATGCCATATTTTGATCTAATGTGTACAGTTTCTCAAAATACCACCATTGGGATATATGCCAGCTGTAAATCTATAGTTTAATAATTTTCAATTAACAAAGCATCACGGCAATTACGACAACAATGCAAGGGGATAGTGGACCCACAAACCACCATAGGCACTGCTAGCTGATGTTGGTATCAGAGAACCAACATGAGAACCTAAGGACTTGCTGTCTGGCATTCCATCCCAATCACTGGTCCGTACTATCTAGCAACCAATCCAAACTGTATGCATCGATATTGCTTACACCCACAGAGATGCTTACATTGCATTGCCTGAATTGCACTAAGCATCTGCCATAATTACCTCTTCCCACCGAACAGCAAAACTCTCCCACTGCTCCCAGAGCTGAACCTATGTTGGCCCAATAAACGTCAGATGGACGCTAAAGCAAGTACCCATAGAAAAGAGCTTCGTAAACAATGCAAGCAACATTACAGTAGATTTTCACTGCTGCAATTAACATAACGACCGATGGAATCATCCCAAAGGACATTTCGATTAGCATCATGAGTCATAGAATTAACATAATGGGCATTGTAACCAACATAATGGACATCCAGACTAGTAAAATGGACCGGAAGTTAAGACGTGTATGTGTCGTTTAACAGGATGAGAGTTCAAATTGACAAATTGGGTGTTTAATTTGACAAAATGGGTGTTCAAATTTTGGCATTAGGTATTGAACTTATATCAATGGGTGTTGAAATTACGTCAATGGGTAGTGAAATTTGCACAATAAGTATTGTAAATATGTCAATGGGTGTGAGATTAAGTAAATTGTCCATTGCTGAAGTATGATATAATAGTAAAAACAGAAATTGACGTAGTAAATTAATGATTTTAGGAATGTACCTCTCTGAGAAATGCATCTTGTTCGTCGACAGCGGGAGATGAGGCGGCGAGGGGTGTTCCGTTAGGCCCAGAGCGAGAGAGCTCCTTGAGCTTGCGCTGCTTCTTCCTTGTAGGCGATGACGATGACTTGGAATTGTTGGACGAAGCAGGCGGATCAGATTGACCGGCACGGCCGTGCCTTGAGCGCGAGGGAGCCACATCATCATCCTCTCCCTCCTCCTCCTCTTCTTCCTCCTCCTCTTCACTATTTCTATACGTTCGAATTTCTCTTTCTCTTTGATGAAAAGAAGAAGAATATTGTGGTCTATGCAGCAGCTTCATTTTTCCCTGCCGCTGCACCTGCTGCTGCTTCTGCCTGTCCTTGTTGTCCGCCATATCATATAATCATAAAATTACAATATTTAATTATAATTTTAATCGAATCAATCATTTTTTTGTTGTTAACTTTGGCATACTGCCATTGGCGCTCAGATTTGACCCCTTCCCCAGAAAGCGCCCCCCCAAACCCTACAAAGCCAACCTCTCTTTTCTCTCTTTTCTCTTTCTATCTCCTCTCTCTTCTCTCTGCCCCCAGCTTTATGCTAGTTTTTATGTAAAGGTTTACCTGCCCGAGTAGCCTTTTCCTGTACACCTTTCCTCTATTGGTTATATCATGGTTTTTATGTTTGTTTTGAACTTGAAGGCTGCTCTCCCACATGCTATAATGAGGATGATGCTCTGTGGATGTGCAGGATCAGATCAGATATTTGTTTGTTTGCCTTGTGGAGAATCAATTGTTTTCACTTACCATGAAAGCAATGAATCATTTTTTATTCCATCTTGAATAACAACTTAGTTGAATTTTGTTGCTTCTCCATGTTCAATCCCTCCTCTTTTTGACTTTTGTATTTAGTAGTTTGCCAATATTTTAAGTCTTGGTTGACTGACCATGTTACTTATGCTATACAAAAGAATTTGTATTGATTAAGAATTAAAAAAACATTATAGTTTATATTGGTGAAATTGAAGAAAATTTTGTAAATCTTTTGAACGTTAATGTTTTGAATTATGATTTATCATTAAAATTGACTTAAATGATAAATAATAAAGATTGTAGATTTTTAAGATTGGTTAGGATTTATTTTTTTAAAATCATTATGATTAATAATAATTGTGATTTAAACATATTAATAAATTAGGAATTTTATTGTGTTTGACCACCAAATTTTTAAGGTGTCTATGTGTATCAAAAAAATTGGTTTGTCTTTATCTTGTTGGTCATTTCTAATCTATATTGTCTCCTCCCTTAGAAGTTAGTTTGTGTTGAAATAGATATGTTTTATTTGACTTATTCACGATGATGGATCTATTTGGAAAAAAAATCTCAAAAGTTAAGCAAGCCATCAAGATACAAATTGGCTACATATGTCATAGTAACAATCTTTGCATATTAATTTTTCCTATACTTATCTTAGGTGTCAATCCTCTAAACAAAAAATCATAGATTATCCTCTGATCACCCATACAATAAAACCAACCTCTAAAATAACAAAGTCGTGTAGCTAAGAATGAGGATGGTTGGACTAATGTTGGCAATTGCAAAGATGGTCGTAGTGAGGCCAATAAAGCCTCTTAGTCCAACAATTTTGAAAATAACAATAATTTGTCTTTGAAATCCTCAATACTAGTGATTGCTTCTCGATCAAATTCAAGTGGCAAAGCCTAGCAAGTGGTGGCAACTCAACCAAAGTGAACTTGAATCCTTCCAATAAACCTTCCAAAGAGGTTAGTAAACCCTAATATTCTAGAACTCCATTCCCTACAAGTGTTTTATCTTCCTCAAAATTTTGTGATTCAAACCATTTCTCCATGAGAGGGTGCTAAGTGTTCACACAACCCTCCTATGAGATCAAAGAAGGGGAACTTATCCCTAAAAATTGGTGTATGGAATTTGGAGAATTTTCTCCACAAAATCAAAGTTAGTTTATATAAAACAACTTCTTTACATTCAAGGGTTGGACTCTAAGGAAATCTACCTAAAACCTTATTAATCATGAAATGCTAGGGGTCTAACAAACCTACACCCTAAGTTTAATGTGTTATATTTCTTATAGATTTTTGCTCCTTTGGACATTCTTGTCTTTAGAAAATGAAGGTTTTTTGTTTTCTACTATCAATCATGTGTTTCCATATAGCTAAGTAGTGTTTGTTTCAATAATAATCATGAGAAGGAACAAGGATATGTGCTAACTTTAGTAGATGTCAAGTGGCTCTATATTATGTAACACATAGTTGTGACACATCTAACAAGACCTTGTGTGTCCTTTTCAACATTAGAAATAAAGCATTTATTAAATTTAATATATATGCATCAAATGATGTGATTGAAAGGGTCCTAGTTTGGCAATAGCTTATAAATGAGTTGCCTAAGGCCCAATGGATTTTTAATAATAATTAATATAATTGAGATGACATTTACTAAGCAAGGCCACGTGTTAATGAGGTGGGCGAGTGGAAAAAGGAAATTTGGTTTTAAACGCATAATAAATTAAGCATTTATGATCTTGATCTAGGAAAATAAGTGTATCTTTTGTCTAGTACACATGGTCCAACTTGCATAGTGGTTTTGAAAGAATAATAAAATGTCTTGATTGTGCTATGATGTTGGTGCAATCATAC
Organism: Sequoiadendron giganteum; assembly: GCA_007115665.2. Classification (NCBI taxonomy): domain Eukaryota; kingdom Viridiplantae; phylum Streptophyta; class Pinopsida; order Cupressales; family Cupressaceae; genus Sequoiadendron; species Sequoiadendron giganteum. The sequence goes on along the minus strand of CM021101.1, from coordinate 169,028,407 downwards.
TTTTCCTTTGCTAGCTATTATTCTCTCCTAGTTGAACCCTTACTGGATTGTGTGCTTTTCAACCACTCTAAAACTCTATAATCCATTTTTGGCATGAATAGGGTCTTCATAAACTAAAAGTTGAGAAAATATGGTTCTTTCTAAAAAAAATCACTTATTCACCATTAGTCTATGTTGGCCCATATTCAATGTGTTTAGAAATATGTTTCATGTTTGAAAGGTGATATAGGTTGGATTGTTTGGTGGACTAACACCATCAATTACACTTATTATTTCTTGACAAGTTTTGGTCACCAACTAGAAAGGATACATTGCAAGTCATATGTGGCTATGTTCCCAAAGCTTATTCAACTATGTTCTTTGCTTGAAGCAATGTATTTTCACAAATCTTTGCAAGTTCAAGTGTTCAATCTATGCACCAAGCATAAGTCGTTAATGATTATACTACATAGGGAGCTCCAATCAAAGCTATAAATCATTAGTTAAAGGCTCATTATAGAATTTCCAAGGAATTTTTTGTGCCTTATTAGCAAGAAACTTTTATTCAAAAAATCAAAACCATCAAAGAGGCTAAAAAATGCATTTTTAATCTTCATGAAGTTCTAAAATATTTTGTCCATCATTACATGAAGGCTTTGAAAGCTCGATATTCTTTGCCAAAACAAGGACTCAAGGCCTTCTTGGATGTGGTCCCTTATCATCTTTCTATAGCCCAAGTTATGGCCTATGAAAAACTATGTTTTTTAAGAGGACCTCTTACCAGTAGTACATTACACGGTGAATCATAATGCTCTTAGATGTGATGGCTTTCCTCGTGATTTTTTTAAAATACTTTAGGACAATGTCAACCTTGATTTATAGAAAGCTTATTTTGAAGAATTTTGAACCAATTATTTAAGTTCTATTAATAATAAAAGAAAAATCAAATTCATACCTAAGCCTAGGGATCCTAAGTTGATTTAAATTTGGAAGTCCATCACTTTATTGAATGCATCCTAAAAAATCAAATTACTAAATCTCTTTCTCTATGAATTAGGTACCTCCTAGTTTTTTTTGGGCAAGATTAGTTGGTTTATATTCAAGCCATGAATATCCTTGATAGTGTTGTTATTGTTTAGGAATATGTCTAGAATGTGGTGAGAAATATTCAAGTTCTAATAACAATTGTTGGGAAATCAAATTTCTATCCAAATATAACTTCAATGGATGAGATACAAGACTCGAGGACTAATACAATTTGAAAATTTGAAACTTATATGCAAATCTAAAATAAAGTTGCCTTAATATGAAATTACCATGATTAGATCCATCTTCTTTTATGATGCTAAGAAACAACCAACATATCATGCTTAATAACAACACCTTGTGTGAAATTATTAAAAAAAAATAACATCACCATAAGATAGCAACAATTGTAGAAGTTGAGAAAATACAACTTCATAGGAGCCCAGTGACCTTTGCAAGCGAAGAATACCAGAAGCAAAAAGAAGCAACAAAGAGAAAAGTAAAAATGCTCAAAGATGTGGAGCTCTGTATTCACTAATGTGTGAAAAGAATAATGAAATATAGAAAGGATCAATCCTTAAGAAGGAGATCATGCAAACCCTAAAGGAACCCTAATAGGAAAAACCCTAAAAGGAAAACATTTAATAATTAATATAATTATTAAATGTCACTTTATGCTAACTAACGTGAAATCTTAAGGGAATAAAGGTAACTTAATCAACACAATTAAGTTAAAACCTTTACTCTAACACCCCCCCTTAAAATGAGCAACAGTGCAGCTACAAACAAGTGCAAGAAAGCAAAGGTAACTACAATGCAGGAAGGCAAACATGGGTCCCGGCAACTAGGCCAAATCAAGTACCCAAATACAACCAAATCTTTGTAAAATAGAGAAATAGAGAAAACCTCATAGGAAAAAAGCTCTACTCCAAAAAGAGATGCAGAAAGCCATGAAGAACATCACTAAAGCAGAAAAAGCTGCAAACAACTGTCAAAAGATGACTGCTATGGTGGCGAAGAACCTCCGCTGAAGATAAGATGATCAGGATCAAGAAGACAACAATTTGCATGAGTGCCCCAAATGACACTACTCGAATCATATGGCAAACAAAGGCAAACACCTAGAACGAAGATACAAATGGCACAAGTACCAATAGTCTGAAGAACACTGATCAACATATAATGGAAGATCCCTTCCAAGGAAAAGCAAGGAAGCATTAGCACGAATAGTATAATACCCCCCATAATGTTAAACTGGGAGAGCCTGACAGATCCACTGAAATGGTGTGTAACACCCTATATTGCATGAAGGAGAAGAAACAACATCTGAAAGTGCACAAGAAAGCACCTGCAACTGAAAAAGTGGTGTGCAAAACAAAGCACACATGCATGAGGCTGGAATCATATGGATCCACTGTCGTGGTGGAGGGACACTCACCAGAAAAAAGTGTGATGGCAAAACAAAGGCACTACACAACCCCCCATGGCACTTTATAATACAGTGCGAGTACAAAATATGGCACAACCTTATGTGCAAAATCCCCAAAATACATGTACAATAGTGTGGCACTTTATCTTAGTGCGTTTACATAAAAGATAGCTTACAAATGATTCTCAAAATTCCCACAAAGAACAAAAAATTGGAAATACATGAAGAATAGCCAAAAAATGAAGCAACCCATGCAATCGAGAAGTTCCCAAGAGCAAATATGTCCAAGTAATTCACTAGAGTGTGAAAACACAAAAAATTGAATAAAATATACCTGAAGTGAAATCTGAAAAAATTGCATGGATGGAACTGAAGAGCTCTAAAATATGGTTTCAACGCCGCTGAGATCGCGAAAAACAGAGAAACTGGTCAAAAGTTATGAGCTCGGGACTGAAAGCAACTCTTGTGACTTCAACTGGTTGTAGAATGTACTAATAGAAAAATGAAGCAATGAGACCCACACCACTAGAAAGTTGACAGAACCAGCTTTTCGACGATATCTCATTTGCCAAAAAACAATATTGTATGCCCAAGTTACGACCTCTGGAAAAAAATAGCTCCAAAGGGAAAAAAATACAGTGCAAGATTAAATTTGACAGTCATACAGCCGTCGTAGGAAAAAACAAGCCTAAATTTTATGGCTAAATGGTCATCGCCGCACATGCACAACTAGACTTACTTTATAAAAAAATATTTTTTATAAAAATAAATAAACTTTGATTTTTTTATTTTAAAAAAACCATAAAAAAATACAATGTTAATTTTATTTTATTTTAAATTAAGAAAAAAAATATAGGGGAGGGGTCCGCATGGGGGCCACTGCCTGCCAAGGTGGCAGGGTGGTACCCATGCGGTACCGTCGGTTGCAGGGAGCGGCGCCCAACGGGCCACCGCCTGCCATAATGGCAGGTGGTGATACCCTTGGGTACCATCCTTGCCTGCACAAGGTACCTAGACGAGGCCCGAGCAAGCCTTAAAAAGGCTCTTTTTTTATTTCATTTAAAAAAAAAAGAAAATCAAAACCTTTTACAATTTTTTATTTTTTATTTTTCTAAAAAGATTTCTGACGAAAATGCAGAAAAATTACAAAAATATTTTTTTACCAAGCAGACGGACGGTCGTACGGGTAAAAAAATTTGCCCCTCAAATCAACTTTGTCCAAAATGGATGAATGAACAGTCGATTTAGGGGTTTTGGACCACTGCGGACACAATGGCGAGGTCTGTTTGGACTCAAAATGCTTGAAATTGCAGGTGAATCCCTTGATCAAAAAATGCAAACCCCAAAACTATGAATGTCTGATCCAACCCTTGTAGCTCCAAATTCTTCAAACAAGAACAGGCATGCAGCAGGAAAGCTCTAATACCATGTAGAAGTTGAGAAAATACAACTTCATAGGAGCCCAATGACCTCTGCAAGCGAAGAATACCTGTTACAAGGATAAGCAAAGAGAAGCAACAAAGAGAAAAGTAAAAATGCTCAAAGATGTGGAGCTCTGTATTCACCAATGTGTAAAAAGAATAATGAAATATACAAAGGATAAATCCTTAAGAAGGAGATCATGCAAACCCTAAAGGAACCCTAATAGGAAAAACCCTAAAAGGAAAACATTTAATAATTAATATAATTATTAAATGTCACTTTATGCAAACTAACGTGAAATCTTAAGAAGGGAATAAAGGTAACTTAATCAACACAGTTAAGTTAAAACCTTTACTCTAACAACAATGAGGCACAAATCAACAACATAAGAGCATCACATAACACATGATTTATGTGGAGAAACCCTTGCGAGAAAAAACTCCACCAAGCAGAGAGGCCAAGTATGCATTATCTTCAAATAAATGAGATTACAATACATTCACTTTCATTATCCTCTCTGCCTCCAACATGATAGTGAAATGACAAAAAATGGGGAAGATGCTTTTGTATGGTTTAGGACATAGAGCAAACCCACTTTCCAATTATTTCATTAAAGGATAACCCTAGAGATCTCAATGCAAAGGAGAAAGAGATCTTGCAATAGGGTTGTCCTAGGCATTGATTGTAAACTAATGAGGGGTTCACCACTAAGTTATGACTTGGAAAGACAAATGCAATGCAAGATGTAATACTTAATCCTAATATGATGCAATCTTTCACTAAATGACCTAGAAATACATATAGAAAACAAAAAGTTGCAAGATGAAATGTGTGCACCTGGAAAACTGGAGATGACTAAATGAAGCTCTGAAATGCTAAAAATAGTGACTTTAATGTTGATTGGGATTCATATGCCAGGTTGGGTGAATCAGTCCCAAATTTGGGTTTATGTGTAGAAACAAGAATTTGGCAAATGGGTATTTGAATCTATAAAAACATGAATTTTGACATAAACTAGGACTGATACACCAGAACTAGCATATCAGTCCATTTAGGGTTTTCGAAAACTTCAAAATCTAAACCTGGTCTTCAAGGTCTGCTTTATACTTCCTTATTGATTTCTGGAGCTGAAACCCCAATTTGCAACCTGTAGAAGTCTTCCAAGTATCTCTAATGCAAGGTGACAACTTTGAACACTTTGACAACTTTCTCCAAACTTTCTCTTCAATCTAAACCAACAAATCACACACTAAAGAGAGGGAAAATTGTTTTTGTTAGTGGATAAGGGCTTGCCTTGGTCAAACCCCATTTTGGTAATCAAACCTTGAAATGAAATGAAATAAGAATGGATAATGATGAATGAACAAAATATGATGTTGCAACTCACCAAACCCTAGCAATGAGAGTCTGCAAACATGTATGAGATGGCTCCAATAGATGTAGACCTTGACTTTTGTTTGAATGTGATAGATCTTAAGTGAAATGTTAGCTTGAATCGTAAAACCCTACATCACAATTGTTATCTAAAAAACAAACATGATGCATGAAGTCTTTCACATGATGCTTGATTCTTAAATAATGCTCTAAAATGCTTGATAATCTACCCTTGAATTCTCTTGAATATTCTTGTAAATAATTGAATGCTCTTGTGAACTCCAACTTGCTATAAGGTTGAATACTTGAATGCTTGGGATGAAAATGAGTGAAAGAACCTTGTATTTATACTTAATCATGTAATAATTCCCAAAATTACAATACTAAAAGCCAACATTAGATCTAGGAGGACAAAATCCTGCCAAGAATTTGAATTAATTTTAATTTTGGACCACATGGGACTCATACACCCAAGGTGGTATATGAATCCCATTAGGCATAATTTATAGGACCAAGTTCAAAAATGCTTATAAAGGTTTAAAACTAGGATCCAGACCCAAAACCCTAGGTGAGACCCATACACCCAAGGTGGTGTATGAGTCTTAACCACCAAATTTTGGCCACATAGCTTGAAAATGCATAAATTATGATTGGTTCTTGATTTGTGTCGTGATCATCCTCGAGAAGATGCATTAAATGAGGCTTTTGGATGCAAAATAAGGTCGATTAAAGAATAAAGAAGCTCAATTATTAATGACAACCCTAGGAAAGTGTGAAAGTGTATTACAACACTTTACAACACTCCAAATAAGGCATCAATAAGCTCATTTAGTTCACAAGGGCCCAAGACCTAATGTGAATGTGTTAGACATATTACAACACCAAATCAAGGCCATGTTAGAGAGTACTTTTTTCATTATTATGGATAGCACCTGTGCACTTGTGAATAGCCTCTTTATGCCTCAACATATCCTTGTTCCTACAATGAAACTCTACATTCAATTGCTCCTCATAATTTCTACATCTAAGAAGCTAATTTAATAGATTTATGAAGAGGTCTAATGCACCAAACATGGATCCCAAATATGACCCTTCATTCCAAACTTCCCCAACCCTTGGAATTCCACCTCAGAATACGAAAGGACACTAGTTTTGGCTCCAATATTTTCCCTCCAACTTGAGTGACCAAACTTGGAAATTAAACATTATGTTAAATGTAACAAATGATGGAATACCAAGAGACACTCATTACCTCTTTCCAAGCACCCACTTGGAGAATACCAATAGTCACTCATTTTTCCTTTGCCTTATATTTTTACCATCTTATTCTAGGCATCCACATGTGGGGAAAATAATATTAAATATTTATGTCCACAAGTCACCTTATTGTTGTCAGTGGAACCCATCGCCCCTTATGAATGTAATACAAACAATGGTGAGAATAAATATTAAAAAATATTTTCCCAATACACCCTAAGTGTTTAGGGATACTTCCCAAGGATTTTGGAACCATTCAATATGATATAGGACTTACAAGAAATATGGAAACTTAATCCTAGCGGAATGGGCTAAAAACTCTAGCTAGAAAGTACTCTTCATAAAAATTGACTTCAAAAAATCTTATAATAGAATTGAGTGGCCTTTTACCCTATTCATGCTTAGTGCTCTTAACTTTCATTTCATACTGCAAGCTTGATAAGCTTGTATAAAATTTTGTAAGGCCCAATTCAAACCACAACAAAGGATTTCAAAAAGTTGTGTGGGATACATTTTTCCTTCCCAGAGACTCTATAGGATTTCTTAACATTAAAAATAGGGCATTGCATTTTGCACTAATGGATTGTTAGATATTGTGATTTCAATGAATCCTATATTATGTTGTGTAATATATTATATTTGGCTCCCTTAGTGGGATAACTACCTATAATGGTCTCTATTTCCATCCTCCTATGATCTCTTCTCTTCCCTTTAAAATTGTTGACACTTGTTCCACCAAAAATATATGGAAGCCTTGGGAAGTAGTTAAATAATGGCTAATTTAGAATGGGGATGGATCTTGTACTAGATTATCCATAAACTAGTAGTTTATGGTTGGTCTCCCACTATTATTTTTTAAAATATTTCAATGGAAAAAAATACTTGGATGCACTTCATTAAGTTCTTTATAAGAGTAGGTAGGCATATGCAAGATGTATATACCAAGATTAACTCCACTAGGCTCTCATGGTTACATGCTAGCACTAAGTTTAATTTAAATCTTATGGATAGAAACCTTCCAAATGATAATTGAGGCCACACCTTCACAGTACTTGTAAAATATTTGTGTGCTCTACTAATCCTTGGTGGAAGACTAGAAGTGATGTGTTGATACCCCCTTCCGTAAATATACTCCTAGAAAATGATACAAATGATTTTCATTGCATCTTCCTACGATTTAAAAGCTAAATTATATATTATTTATGTAGTCTATTAGTATGTGGGATAAATGCTTTAAATAATCTAGAAAGTTGTTGTGAAGACCAAGATTGCTCACCTTTCTTGGTGCTTCCTTTACCAACACATTCATATTGGCAACCATCTTACACAACTTGGTGTTTTTATTCTAATATAGTTATTTTTTGGTGAAAAAAATAATCCATCACATCTATTTTAGTTACATGCTCATGTGTAGAAAGCTTTTAAATAGATTCATTTTTTCAATCATGAAGGCCTATGCCTTTTACTTAGCATGGTATTTTGTTAGGTGATGGGACCAAATTTCCAACTAAGTTCTGGTAATGATGTGATTCTTAATTGGAATTCCTTTTTTTGTTTCTAGAAAGATATTAATCATGTTACATATGTTAATTCAACATCATATTCCTATTAATTACTATTCACTCAAAATTATTGATGATTTTAATGTGCTCATGTAGATTCAAGTTTAGGCCAATAAAATGACTTGAAGTTCAACATCTCTAGGCCTTTCTCAACCATCTGAGAATTTACCTTGCATTTTTAGCAAGATCTCTCATCTTCTTTGCTTCTTCATTATAGACCCCCCTATTGGAATGGGCAATGTGATCATTTAGGGTCCTCTTAGTGTTGCTCTCATAGCTATTAGAGAGGCTTTTCTCCACTACTATCTTGGTAACCTTTAAGTTGAATTCCACTTGTTGGCCATAAGGTAGATGGTTGTTACCTACTTATCACTCTCTTACATCCTTCAAAATGGAATGATTGGGCCCTTAAGGAAAATTTCCCTTTCTAGCTCTTGTCATTTAACCTTTAAGGAGTATTTAGATTCCACTATGTTTAATATTTGTAACTATATGATGACCTCGAGGAGGGAGAAGACACAAGTTTGACTAGTTGTGAGACAATGGAAGAAGGAAAATACATGTTTGATGGAGGGTAGAGTAACCTTGATGATCAAGATGCCCCTCTTGACATTGGCATTATAGTTCTTCCTACTTAATTATTGTTTATATTTTATTAAATTTTAAGCATGTGATTTAGACAATTGTTTCTTTTTAAGATCATATTTATTGTGAATATTTTTCTTGACTAAATCAATTTAATTTTAGAATGTAGTATCATTCCACCCATTATTTTTAAAAATTAACCATAAATTTTTATTTCAATATTAATATATAATTTTATTTCATTAAAAAATCTTTTATAAATTCATATATATAAACCATTACTTAAAATTATGTAAATTTATATTTTATTCAAAATAAACATTATGATTCTTATTAAAAAAAAAAAAATTATTTAAAGATTAAATTTTATTATTTATATAATATAGAATATTTTTCCATCTTAAACTTCTAATAAAATATTCACATCTGGAAATTTTAAGCACATGATAGTCTTTAACACCTTAATATGACTATAAATCAAAACATTTTAATATTCAATAAATTAAAAATTCCAATTAAAAATCTAATTCTATGGAATAAAAAAAATCTCACCATGTGTATTCAATTAATGATTATTGAGTTGGAAGGATAAATAATAGTAGAAAATATTTTATTGAAGATTCTTTAATCATATAGGCTATGTATTTAAAAAGGTCCAAGCTTGAAGAACCACATAAAGTATGGCATAAGCTTTGCACTTTCCGTTAGGCCATGCTTATCTTATAAAGTCGATTCAAGTGTCTCTATGATGATAATTTTTATTACCATATATAAAGTATGTAATGGAAAAATAATATATTTTTTCCTTTTAACTTTTTCAAATTTATTTTAATTAGAGTTTTGAAATTTATTTTAAATAGAGTGTCTTTACGTTATTTCAATTTCATGATTAATTATTTTTAAAATATATTTTTTGATTTATAAATTTGTATTTTATCGATTTTTATTAAATATGTGAATGTAGAATTAATCTAAATATTTTTTTGTTGCAAGGATGAAGGTGTTGTCATTGGTGTCAGTTGTGTAGTGGTTGAGAGAGATTGTCGCGTTCTTCTGATAATGGTTGTGGTAGTGATAAAGATGTTGAGGATATTGAGAAAATCGATAAAAAGAGGAAACGAGGTATTGCAGAGGTGTTTTGGTTTTGCTCTGCATTTCTTCTGGGTTGAAGACCTGCTTGTGTGGTTTGGATATGTTGGTTAGAGGTGTTCAAAGTTTCTATATCCATAATTTGGGCTTTTGGATCATTGTGTAGAAGAAGTTATGTTCACCAGTGTGTGAACTGGTTTTGTAGTGTTGCTTATAGAGGTGTCTCAATGAAATGTTTTTGCTCCACGTTTCTCCACAATTGTTCTTGAGGTCTTGTGATTCTAAAGGTATGTTGATGATGTTGATCTCTTGCTTGTGTCAAGAGGATTCATGGTTTGGTGCTCCAAAAAATGGTTTTTCGAGTCACTATGTGTAGTAGAGTGGTCTAAGTGTACAAGCCATGTACATTCTGAAAATGTGAATTGGTGCAAATAATTTGTTGGATCTCATGTGCTTTGTGGATTATTCTAGATTTTCTAGAAGCGTGGTTTATGGTTTTCAAGTCATCCTTGGATTTGAGGAAGTGTGTACTTCAAGTTTAATGGTGTTTGCACAAGTAACGACCGACTTGGTGTTTACACTACATTCGAAGATGTTTAAGTATTGATGAAGGTGTAGCATGGCGTGTGAGAGTTGATTTGGGTCCCAATTAAGTTTTATATCGGTCCACTTACATTCATATCCACAGTGGGAATGCTTAGTGCCAACCTATTTTTGAATTTGTAAAGTGTAAGGTGTGTATAGCCAGCTTGAAGATGTTTTTCAAGTTGTGGATGGTATAAATGCAAGGTGAGTTGATGTGAGATGAAATTTGGAATATAGTTGAGTGTTGTGATGGAAATTAAGTGCAAAGAGGCAAAATGCAATGCGAGCTATAATTCAAGATTTTTGAATGCAATGATATGGAGGTATCTTGATCTCTTGAAGGTTGTGAGTGTTGTTGGAGCCATTGTGGTGGACTATTTGTTGCATTGAGATCATGTTCTATATGTAACATTCTATCTTCTTTCTTCTTTATATTCTGATAATGAGCCTCTTTGTACCGGTTTTGTAATTATATATATTGTGAGCTAATACTCACCATGGGTTTTTCCACCTAGGGTTTTCCACGTAAATCAAGTGTTCTCTTGTGTATGGTTTTGTTGTTCCAGTTTCTATTATCTACTTTAAATTTTAAATATTATAACAAATTAAGGGTTTAATGAATGCATGTGGATCTAATTATTGTGGGGGTTTTGATGCTTTAATTTGATATAATTGATTCACTCCCCCCTTTTAGTTGTCTTGTTCATTCAACAATTGGTATCAGGGCAAGGTTCCTTGGAGAAAAGCTTGACTGCTTGAGGTAGATCTAGGGTGGTGAACAAGAAGGAGATCCCTATGTTTGATGGAACAAACTATGCATTTTGGAAGGTTAAAATGGAAGCAAGGATAAATTTAGGAACCCCCCCTCAGTGAAGGTGTAAAATCCTAGCGAATCTTGTATACTTCTCGATAAAAATATTGATTTTATTGGCATTTTTTTGTTTTTCAGGGGAAAAAATATCAATTAGTAAATGTTTTGTAATCACTAGAAGTATATGGAAAATTGTAATTTTTTTAAAACCAATAAAATATTTTCATTGGTGATTAAAACTTATTTTCAAACCAACAAAATATTTCCATTGGCGAATTAAACATGTTTTCAAACCAACAAGATATTTCTATTGGAAAATTAAAGTTGTGCTCAAACAAATAAATATTTTTGTTAGTGATTCAAAAATGTTTTCAAACCAAAAAAAAAAAATTTCATTGGCGAACTAAACCTATTTTCAAATGAATAAAAAAACCATTGGTGAATTAAACATAATCTCAAACCGATAAAAAATTTCATTTGTTAAATAAACTAGTATGCCAATAATAAATCATATCGTGGGTGGCAAAAATATCAAATGTTACATATTGTTGTATTTCGGGACAAATTTTCCACACATCTAAATTCCTTCACAAAGTGTTTGGAAACAAGTGTCAACCTAGTCATTATGTCTGAAGCTAGATGTCAACACAAATCAATATAACCCATGACCATTCTGATGAATTTTTGATGGACGATTGTAGTTGCATTAGAGAAGAAAATGTCTGAAGCACTAGACTTTTGAATTCAAACCTCCAAAATAACACTAGAACCGTTAGATTTCCAAAAATCAATAGTTGACATTTATTATTTATTAAATGACTTAAATTCATGACAACCAAAATAATACTTTATCGTTGACTGGCTATCGGTAGTTTAAGGTCGCTTAAGTTATGAATTAATCCTTTGGATTCATCGTGGTGACTGACCCCTCAACCAAGGGTAATTACCAATTTTGTGGAGTATCAAATTCAGGTGACAAATATTTTCTCACAATAATTAACATTCGAGATCGGAAATTAACAATCTAGCGGCTCCCATGTGCCCGCACTGCTAAGAAGGTGATGTCATCATTTTTCCATGATAATGTGGGATTGTGGCATTTGTCCTCAATGTGATCGATCTTCAACTCATGGTTAATGGTCTAAAAGGAATCAACACTCAACGCTAAGTTCATCAAAGATCAACGGTTATCGCAAGATGGATGACTATAGTTTCATTTCAAAAGAAAATGTTTGAAGCACTAGACCTTTGAATTCAAACATTTAGAATAATGCTAGAAACGTTAGATTTTAAAATATCAATGGTTGACGTTTTATTATTTTTTAAATGGCTTAAATTCATGACTCAATTTTTTTGAAATAATATTGTCACATCAAGTGGTGAATTAAATGTTAAGTGTTGAGTATTTGATGTCATTGTCTTCGTTCTAACTTCTATATATACTTCACCAACTTGATGTTCTTCATATCATTTATAATATATTTGGCTTTGCTTTATTTCTTCTTTATTCTCAATTTAACTGTGATATGGAGTCTTCGTGGCATGTCATGCTACCCAAATGTTTTTGGGAGAAAATAAGTGACAATGCATACAACAGACGAAAGTCGAGTATGGTTTTTACAATTCCTTGTGTGTAGATTGAGGATGCTATAAGAATAATTGCGGGTAGGGAATGGCTTCAGAACAACCCTCATGCTCTATACAGATGTAGGCAATTGCATGGACATTTCCAATTGCATGGACATTTTGCTCGATAAAGATTTGGTGAAGACATTGGCAATATGTTATTTGCAGCTTTTCATTTACTTTATTTATTTGTTGGAGTTGACACTAGAGCATTACAATTTTGAAAGTGGGTTAGCACCTATTGGTGGAATCTTTCAGAAAGTGGAACTGCATGCTTCTACAACATAGGCTTTTGCCCTGGTTAATATGAGATGTGATCTAATGTGTGACAAGAAAAATGAATCATTAAAGAGTGTGGAGTTTTGGAGGAAGATTTTGGGTGATTCCCTTTTCTTCTATGTTGTTACTTTGTTAAATTTGATTCACCTTCTACTCAAACACCTCGTTGAGGGCCTTTTCTATTGTTACAAAAAAAAATAGTAATGAATTGTGTCTATATTTTATTGTACAACATAATAATTCTTGTAATATGTATTTTGTGACTGGTTTTTTGTCACAGTTAGTGGATTTTTGGCCAGGTTGGCTATGTAGTATGTACTTTAGTCTTCAAGCTACTTAAATTAAAATTATTTTCATGGCTCCATTCTTGTAAATCCTTTTTTCTTTGTTCAATATAAAAATGTGGCTTTTAAAACTAATAGTAATAATGAACATGTAGTTATGATCATAAGTGAGTGAAATTTATTATGACTTATCAGTGTACATTGATAATAATTAAGGTACAACAAGCCATTTAATTCTCTCTTTTCAATGCCTCGAAGTACTCTACCTTTCATTTAATTAAGGTAAAACTATAAAGGGCATGGGAATATTTAGTGAAATATTTCTCGGCAATTATGAAAGGTTAAACAACATGCTACTAAAAGGATGTATGAGCACGTGAAAAATTGTTCATCAAGATGTTTTAATCTCAGTCATCTATTGCTAAAGGAGGATATATTTTATGGTTGTTGGCCTATTGGTTAAAGGGGAAGCAAGTTGACTGTCTTCGAGTTGATCTAGGTCATTGCCCGCTAGCCTGCAATTGTTGATCTAAAACTTACAAATCTCAGAGGGGAAGCGGGCTACTGATACATGGAATTTCTATTGGCTTAATGTAAAGAGCAGTGGGGGTCACAAATTTGATGAAGGATATGCACGAGAATGAAGGCAAGCTAAGTTATAAAGAATATTTCAGTTGTAAATAGGAGGGAATCAACAATTGGCGCTAAGTTCATCAAAGATCAACGATTATCAAAGATTCAAAATTAGGTTGCTTTTTCTAAATTTCTAATTCAAAGCGAGCGAAATGTTGGATTTGATAACTTGATATTGAAAATGGTAGAAAATATGGCATGTGGCGTGCGCTTTCTTTTTATTGTTTTTTGTCCTTTTTTATCGATTTACACATATTTGTCAGATTATCTTTCTTTGAAGAAAGTGTGGTTGTGGTACCATAGATTAATGTCATATGTACATCTGAAGCGATTGATTGGACAACTTTATATTGAAAATTGCATGACGTATTGTAGATGATGATGCCATTAATCTAGTGATCAATTGAAACAATATTTGTAATGATTTCATATCGTTTGAGTGGTGATTTTGACAACTTGTCAACTTGAGCTACAATTTGTATGTAGGCAGACGTCAATCAAAATAAATATTAAAATTGTAAATATAAGACTTAAGTTACATGAATCGATTAAGTTGGTTTTTTGGTTTGCGCAATTATCATTATACCCAACCTCACATGACTCACAAGTAAACAGGGATCCGATTTGTAGTGGTACAATGGCCCATAAATAGGGATAGTGAACACAATTGAAATCATTCATTGAAGGCTAATGGCTTTACTATTGAGTGTAATGTTCTAAATTGTTGTTAGGGTTTTCATTTTGTAAGGTTAATAAGGAAGATGACGTGGTATTATTGGGGATACTCCCCTGCCTCCAGTTATGTAGTTACAAAGTAAAGACCAAATTCCTTCAAGTTCAAAATGGGTGGAATTGGAAAGAAGTTGATCTTGTTCACCTGACTTCTTAGAAAGGTTTTGAACCAAGATGAGGAGATTTGATGGAGATAAGTGTTATCACAGAGAGGAACTATGGACTTACAAACTCATTGTGAACTATCTAGATGCATGAAATCTATGATAGGTACATTTTTCATCTTCACAACTCCCATTTCCCCAGCATGGTTGGCCAAGCAAGCCCTATGCATTTATTTTCAGAGCCACATTTGTATTACATTGTCACCAACAAAAGCTTGGAATTAATTTCTAATCCATTGTCATGAGAAAAATCTTGGAATCAATTGTGTTTATGTAAAGTGACATATTTTATTTATAAAAAATAAGAGCTTGCATGCTCCACTCATCTTTAAAAAGATATGTAATAATGTAACACTGTAATTCAATTGTAATAAAATAAATGGTTGAGTTATTCTTCGTTATTCATTTACAATAAAGAATTATTTTTTGAGTTCGGTGTCTATTGTAGAAGTTGAGAAAATACAACTTCATAGGAGCCCAGTGACCTCTACAAGCGAAGAATACCTGTTACAAGGAGAAGCAAAGAGAAGTAACAAAGAGAAAAGTAAAAATACTCAAAGATGTGGAGCTCTGTATTCACAAATGTGTGAAAAGAATAATGATACAAAAGAAAAGATTTCAACCACATATTTGTCAAAAAACCCTAAAAAGGAAAACCCTAGGCTTGCACATTAATAATTAATAAAATAATTAATTATTATGCACCTAATGTTAGCTTAAGCGTAAAAGAGATAAAGGGAACTTTAATTAATTAAACAAATATTGTTTAATTAATCAAGTAAATAACCAATTACTCTAACACCCCCCCTTAAAATTAGACTTAGGGAGAAGCTGCTGAAAGCAAACAAAAATGGGTTCCGGCAACAAGGCCAGATCAGGTACCCAAGTACAAGGAAATCTCTATGAAACGGAGAAAAGGAGAAAAACTAGTGGGAAAAAACTCCTCTCCAAAAAAAGATAAAAGAACATGTTGAAAGAAACATGAAGGAAGGAAGGCCTTATAAAGACCCCCAAGGACAACTTCCTTCACCCCAAGCATAGAGTGCAACTGAAGATAGCGCGGTGATGCAAAAGGCTTCGTGAAGATGTCAGTAACCTGCTCGGCAGTGGGAATATACTCCAAGATGAGAGAACCATCCTGAATCAACTATATGATGAAATGCATATGAAGCTCAATGTGCTTCATCCACTAATGCTCCACTAGGTTGCGGGAAATGTGTATAGCACTCTGATTGTCACACTAAAGAATAGTGGGACTATCAGGAGGAAAACCAAACTCAGTCATCAACTGTCGAAGCCATAAAATCTCCTGACTAGCGAGCACATCAGCTCGGTACTCAGCCTCTGTAGATGATAATGCATGAGCAGTCTACTTCTTGCAAGACCATGTGATAGGACCAGAGCCAAGACAAAAAACAAAGCTAGAAGTAGACTTCCGATCATTGACATCACTAGCCCAATCTGAGTCAGTGTAGCCAACAATGTGAGGATCCCCTAATGTGTAGTGAATGCCATAAGAAATGGTGCCCTAAATGTAACTTAAAATACGTTTTGCAGCTTACCAATGACTCTCATGAGGATCATGGGAGAATCAAGAGACAAGGCCAACCACAAAGGAAAGATCAGGATGAGTGTGAGTTAGGTACAACAAACTGCCAACCAATTGCCTGTAAAGTGTAGAATCTACTAAAGGAGTGGGGCAAGGAGTAGTCAAAACAACCCCTGACTGAAAATGTGTGGGGGCAGGCTTGCAATCAAGCATGCCAAAGCGCTGAAGCATATCAAGAGCATACTTCTGCTGGTAAGTGGAGATCCCATCAGAAGACTGAATCACTTGAAGACCAAGAAAATAGTGCAGAAGACCAAGATCTGTCATCTCAAACTGCTCCATCAAAGCGTGTTGAGCATGCTGAATCATAGAGGATGAGCTACCTGTGATGAAGAGATCATCAACATATAGCACAAGAATCAGGATTTCACCCTCAAGATTCTGAATATAGACGGTGGGATCAGAATGACAGTGTGTGAAACCAGTGGAGAGAAAAAAAGAGTCCATCTTCTCATACCAAGCCCGAGGGGCTTGTTTGAGACCATATAATGAACATCAAAGTCTGCAAACCAAAGAAGCATCCTGCACAAATCCATGAGGCTACTCCATATAGATCTCCTCTTGTAGGTCACCATGCAAGAAAGCATTCTTCACATCCATCTGAAAAATGGGCCATCCCCTAAAAGCTGCAAGTGATAGTACAAAGCGAATAGAATTCATCTTGGTGACAGGGGAAAATATCTCAGAGTAATCAATACCCTCAACCTGAGAGAAGCCCTTCACAACAAGACGTGCTTTGTACTTATCAATAGAACCATTAGCAACATACTTGGTGTGATACAACCATCTGCACTGAACAGTCTTTCTGCCCTTAGGAAGAGGACAGAGATCCCAAGTATTGTTCCTCATCAAAGAAGAATACTCCTCCTCCATAGCACTATCCCACTCAGGGTGACCTATCACCTCTAAAAACTTCTAAGGATCCTTTGAAAGAGCATGAATCAAAAGACTAGAACTTGCAGCATGAGAATGGGTGTGACGACTATTTGAAGGATCGCCTACCATAGATCCTGCTACCTCAACAGTAAAGCGAGCCCATTTGGGCATCTGAGGTGGAGCAAGTGGAGGTGGAGATGGGGGATCATCAACATCCTCATCAGAATCATCCTCAACATAATCCTGAAGATCTACAGTGGGAGGAGTAGGTAGTGAAGTAGACACTAGAGACAGGGTATCCATTGTGGGAAGGTGCTCATCAAACTGGACATCCTAGTGAAACAAGACCTCTCTGGAATCAAAATCAAACAACTTGTATGCCTTAACATCCACACAGTAGTCGACAAAAATGAAGGGTTGACTCTTCCGCTCCATGGCTCTCCTCTGAGCATCAGGAATAGATGCCCATGCCTCACTACCAAATACTCAGAATGATGAAACATCAAGCTTGTCATGAGACCAACCCTCCTCAAGAGTCATATGTCGAATAGCCTTGTGAGACATCTGACTCTGAATATAGTTGGCATAATTGACTGCCTCAGCCTAAAAAGATGAATCCATGGACCTGGACTGAATCATACAATTTTCCATCTCCCGTAAAGTCCTATTCTTTCTCTCAGCGACACCATTCTGCTGAGGGGTGAAGGGAACAGTAAATTGATGCTGCAAACCATGCTCAGTGCAAAAATCTTTGAAAGCTTGATTTGCATACTCCCCCCCATTATCTGTACATATCCGCTGAATAGAAAGGCTAGACTGCTTCTCTACAAATGTCTTGAAGATTCGAAAGGAATCAAAGACATCAGACTTGTACTTAAGAAAGTACACCCATGTGCATCTCGAGAAGTCATCAATGAATGTGAGTACATACTTGGCCCCAAAAAAAGGAGTGGAAAATGACACGAGGTCACTATGAATCAACTCCAAGGGTGCCAAAGCATGAGTGGCTCTTCCCTTCGGAAAGGGATCTCTGTGATGCTTGACAAGCACACAACCATGACAAGCACTGTCTGTGCAGGAAATCTGTGGAAGACCAAGAACAAGTGTTTATGTACTCATCTGTTGAAGATATATGTAATTGACATGGCCCAAACGCTCATGCCAAAGCTTACTCATGAAATATGCATGTGTTATAAGTGATGAACTTGTACCCTCAGAAGGCTCAAATCCATCAAATTTGTAAAGATGAGATGCAATATCAACAATCCCAATAGCCACAACCAGATCAGAGTCATGGAGGTCCTGAATAACCACATCATGTGGTGAGAACTCAACTGTCTTACCAGAGCCAGTATGGTAAATCTGATAAATGGACAAGAGGTTTGTCGAGATGTCAGGAACAACCAGAACATCTTGTAGAGTGCCCCCATCCAAAGAGACAGAACCTGAACCCAAGACTGAAAGTTATGAAGAGTCACCCACTGTAATCTATGAAGTGCCACAAGAGGCAAGAGAAGTGACCAACTGCTGATTGTGAGTCATATGGTGAGAAGCACCAAAATCTAAAATCCAAGTGGACCCATAGGTCGATGCTCGAGCAGTGAGAGTATGGCCTTTCCATGTGGAAGGAGAAGACGACTAAGGTGAGGAGATGTGATGCTGCTGCATGGCTTCCTCTAAAGCCTCTAATCGTTTCCAACACCTGGAAATTGGATTTCCTTCCTTGCCACAAAAGCTGCAAGTGTCTCCTGATTTATGCTTAGTCTTGGAGGAAGACTCACCAGATTTTGAAGATTTTCCCTGTTTTGGATTAAGTGGTGGTTTGGAATCAGACTTAGGAGGTGGTTTGAAGGAATGCTCACTGCCTGCAAAATCTTTCTTGGGCTTCAGTTTATGATTTTGTTTCTCCTTAGATGACTGAGCAACCAATGCTTTGTTCTTTGATCCTGTGAGCATATCCATCTAAGAAAGGTGTGACTGCTCACGAGACAAACACTCACAAAACACATCAAAGGTAGGCATCATAAAATGAGTACCCAGGCCATCCATGGTGGAATAGAAGGAAGAAGCAAATATCTGAAATGGACCATGAAGCTTTGAAAGGATCAAGTAAATGCACTCTATGTCTGACTTATTCTTGCCACAACCCCGTAAAATAGTGCGGATAGTTTTGAACTTGTTCAAAAAATCCTCAATAGTGGGAAATGATTCAAGTAACAATGAAGTCATTTATGCCTCAATCTGTAATGCTCGGAACTCATTAATGGACTCAAAAAGTGTCTCAAACTTCAACCACATGGCTCGAAGAGTGATCAAAGCATCAAGATGAAACAAAAGACTGTCTGAAACGTGCATGGATAGCAAACCCATAGCTTCATCCATCTTGTTCCTGTGCTACATAATCTCAAAAGGATGTTGCAACTGAGGTTGAACCTCATCTAAACAAGACCATAACCCTCGTGACCTAAGAAGCCTCATCATGCGAGACTTCCAAGTGTGATAGTTGTGTGATGTGAGTAACTCAACTGAGGAGTCTGCCATGAAACCCTACACCTATACTTGCTTGTGTTTTTTATTATTATGTGATCTTTCAGAATAGACAGAAGATGCAAAAGGGTTTGATTTTTTTGAGAGTTTTGGTATTCTGGTTTTCTTATATAAATGACAGAAAGCGAGAAAAAAACACCCCCCACAAGAGATAAACCCAAACCTTAGTACAAACTGAGAAAGAGGAAGCAATGCATAAGCAAAAAATACTTAAAAAAAAATTCTTGTGTACTTGATGAAAATTCTAAGAAAAAAGATCACATATCTGAATAGAGCATGCTGAGAGCTTTCCAACACCTTATTCATTTTTGAAAAATGGAGTCCGTTTACACCTTCTATGGCCCCAGAAGTGCAAAAAAAAGACCCCACTTTGACTGGAAAAATAATAACCAGACTAATAAAATGTTGAAAAAAATCTTGCACCATCATATTGGTGTCGGAATCAGCTTTCCAATGCCTATTTTCATTCGAAAACCGAGCTAAGACGTTAGAAATATACCCGATTTTGTGAAAGGAGCATAAAAGAGTTTTTTTTTAATATAAAAAACAGCCCTCAAGGGCTTAAATCCTTTGGCCCCTGATCACATTGGCCGACTAGGGGGCTAGTGCGCAGGAGGTGGAGCGCAGGTGGCGTGTGGACGACACATGGGCGACACGTGAGTGGGGCATGGGCCGGCGGCGCGACGGTGATTGCATGGCCGCAACCAGCTGTTGCCGCTGGTGGCAGTGGCCGTCGAGCAGCTCTCCGGTGGCACGCGGATTTGCACTGGCCGCGGGTTTTAAAAACCCAAAATTTTGATTTTTTTTCTTTTTTTTTGTGGTTTTTCTACGGAAGGCGTGCCCTGGGGCCATATGGCCATAGGGAAAAAAACATTTCTGCCTCCTTGATCAACTGTAGCCAAAATCGACGAATGAATAGTCAATTTAGGGGTTTTTGGACGCTATGAATCCAACGGTGAGGTTCATTTGGACTCAAAGTGAACCCAAAAAATGTAGTATGTCAGATCCACCAAAAAAAACTGAAACCCCAGACCTGCTTCCAATGCAAAAAATTCTCAAAATAAGAACAAGTAGTTGTAGATCTGAAGCTCTGATACCATGTAGAAGTTGAGAAAATACAACTTCATAGGAGCCCAGTGACCTCTACAAGCGAAGAATACTTGTTACAAGGAGAAGCAAAGAGAAGCAACAAAGAGAAAAGTAAAAATGCTCAAAGATGTGGAGCTTTGTATTCACAAATGTGTGAAAATAATAATGATACAAAAGAAAATATTTCAACTACATATAGGTCAAAAAACCCTAAAAAGGAAAACCCTAGGCTTGCACATCAATAATTAATAAAATAATTAATTATTATGCACCTAATGTTAGCTTAAGCGTAAAAGAGATAAAGGGAACTTTAATTAATTAAACAAATATTGTTTAATTAATCAAGTAAATAACCAATTACTCTAACATCTATGACTATTCAAATCAGTTTGTTTTCCTTTAAAAAATTAAGTATTATCTATTTATGAAATATTTGCATGTACAATTAAAACATAAAGCAATACAAATGAGAAAAGAAAGTTGCCATCAAATTGACAAAAAAACATTATAAACACTAAAAGTTGTCACTCGTGCTAGAGTTTACTGAAATGTTATTGATTTCTAATTTGTTGTTGACCTTCTCCCCTAGTTCTTGATATCATTATTCATTTTATTAAGTCCTTTGCAACGTTAAGTTACATGCCCCTTAGCCTTGATGTCAATTTTAGCAAACTAAAGCTTAAAACAACTTTAAAACACATGTTTATTGTTTATATCATAAATTACTCAATCGTTCGATGAACATTTGATGGATGGTTGTAGTTGCATTCCAGAATGAAATGCACAAAGCGCTAGGCTTGCAAACGTAAACCTTCAAAATCACCCTATAACCATTAGATTTATAAAGATCAATGGTTTAGAATTTGTTGTCAATGCAGGACAGTCATGTACTAATTGTGTAGTCCATAAGCAATATGTTGATGTTTCATTCACTTCAATGTTCAAAAAAAGCAAACTTTCTACTGTTAAGTGATTTTATTTTTAAGTGAGAGGGTCAACACATGGGGAGATTTTAGATTTCTCATTGTAGTGCACAGGGAGATTTTGGGTTCCACTTCCAACAAAGCCAGTCTGCGCTTGTTAGTATTAATCTTTTCAAGAATCAAAATATAGGTAAGTGTAGATAGAATTCCTACGAATACGTTTCATTTTTTCTAAAAATATTATTTTTTCAAACTAAGAATTAAGAAAAATTAAGGAGGACTAAGAGGGAATTCACAATTTCACATTGTATAAGCATGTCTACCACCAGTACCACTAGAGAAAAATCAAATGAAAAAATACATTATGTTGGATTTCTTAAAACCCCAAGTTTCACTTATGAATACCATGATATTTATGATCCTAAAATCTATGGTAGGCATACCTCGGAACTTATGTTTTCATCTAAGAATAAGGCTACAAAGAAAATGCAAGTTAATAGTTACAATGCACCGTGGGTAACTAGATTAGGGCACATGATGTTACATGAGGTTTTCCCTTGCCCAAAATTTATCATGGTCCATGCCCAAAATTATGATGATAACAAAAGATAAATTTTTAATAAAGATATAAAATAAGAATGTTATCCATTAATGCAAAAGAACTTGGAAAATTGTTTGGGTTTACAATCGAAGAATTTGGAAACATCCACAATGACCTAGAAGATCGCGAGTTTAACAAATTGTGGAATATAGAGCATCCCAATGAATGTGAAGATGAAGAAACTAATGATGAATATAATGATGATAGGGAAGAACAAATCTATGTCAAACCTAGTTTAAGTGAGGCCACAAAAGAAGCATCTACTTTAGGAGTAGCCATAGCCAAAAAAATGGGTTGTGAAGGTGGTGGTTTGGGGTCCCAAGGATAAAGCATTTGTACGGTAATAGATGTACACCATAGAAAACCTATTTATAAGTGAGGCCTTGGAGCTGATAAAGTAGACCAAAGTTATACAAGTACAACTGAAACAATTCATTTTGTTAGAGCTTCAAATCCTAATTCTCAAGGTCAAATACAATCACAACTTAGCCATGCCCATGGTGGAGAACCTAGTGCAACCACTGCCACTAGTAGCGATGGTATGTGTAGTAGTAATAGTAGTGGTCAAAATGTGCTACAACAAAAAATTACACACAAGAGGAAAACAATACAAGATACCACACAAACACCAAGTGATCAAGGCATACAAAAAAGGGCAAAGATTTTGACAGGCCCAAATCCAACTACCATTTCTAGTTCCACTACAAAGGAGTTATTTCCAAGCACTCCCTGATGAGGTAAAAATAACCTCATCGAAACAAGTGACTAAATACCTTACCCCATGTTTTCTAGCCCCTTTACTCTACCAAGTAGTTATCTTTAGGATTAATAAGTGCTTTCTTTTTGAGGAAATTGTATAAACTTTATTTATTGAAATTGCTTGGAATTAACTAACCCAACCTAATAGTTTAGATTTTGCAAAAATAAACAAGTTTCTCATGAATAAATGGTCATCGTTCCCAACTAGAAGAATTCAACACAAAAAATTCAACACTGAAGACTCAATGCAAACTCCATAAAAGCTGAAGACATGCACCGAAATTTTAGGTGCTAGAATTATAGGACATTTGATGTATTGAGGTTTTATAGTTGTTTTGTTATTGCATGTTAAAGACTTATGGCTCATTATGAGTCTGTTTAATGTTTTTATTTATGGACTCAAAGTTTTTTAGTTTGTTAGGATTAGTTAAAGATTTTTTCAGCGATGTTTTCCACCAACTGAAATTTAGGATTCTGGTAAATTTTTTTTGTATAAATATGTAATTTTTAGAAATGAAGAAAAACAACGGGAGAATATTGTTATGTTGTTGTAATGAATCTCTGTGCTATGTTTTATGTATTACACTCTTAATATGAAAAAATCAAATCTTGTTTATCTCATTATGTTTTGCTAAGTGTTGAGAATGGAATTATTCTGGATGGAGTAATTCTAGAGTTATCAGTCTATGTGACTTGAGTTAGATACCGAGGAAACCTCAAGCTAGGCACTCGAGGGATTGTAGGAATAGATAGATAAGTATTTTTACTTCTAGAGTTTTGTTATTCCTGTTTTGTAAATGATAAAGTGTGGAGTCGAGTTCCTTTTATCTCTATTAATTAAAGTTTCAGTGCACCTACCTTATTGTTAAGTTTCAAGTTGATAAGGTTATTTTTTGTTAGCTATTAGTTTTGTTAGTTCATTTCTAGTTAAACGTTTCACCGTTTCTTTACATGTTTTTTTCTTCAACAATTTATACACTTGTTAGTTTAATCATTTCGATGCTTTCGAGTTTAATTGTTATGATTTTTAGGCTAATAATTTCTTGCTTTCTAGTTTAGTTATTTCAAATATTTCTAGTTTAGTGGCCTTCTAGTTTAAGTTTCATTTCAGTTGTTTCATTTATTTATAAAATCTGAAAGAGTTAGTTAAAGGGTTTCCTATCGCATATAGCCTTGAACACTCCTCGACAACGACACCAAAAAATCTCCCCATCGCTTGAATCCATTGTGAGATTGTCCATGATGTTTTATAATTTGTCTTCTAATTATTCACCATGTTGTTTGATGACTACCATGGCCAATGAAGCTAAATTTTCCTATCCATTGGGGCCCTCTGGTTCGTCAACCTAGACTTTATTACATTCAACAGGCTTGGCAGGAGGATACAAGAATAGATGTTTACTATTTGGACCATGTGAGATAGTCATTCCTCCCTCTCTACAGTCAATTTTGGCTCCTACCATTGCCAATTGTGCAATTAATCTATTACGTCCACAAAGATGAGTGAAATCCAAGTTAACGACAAGACATAAGGTAAGTACATTTTCACTTAAAGTTAGTAGTTATTTTGAATAAAGGTTAATTAATTGGCATGAGTCTTCTCCTTTCCTAATTTAGTAAATTGTGCCATTGAGTGATCGCATGAGGTATGGATACACTTGCTCATTTTCCCATGCATAACTTCCATAATTATACAACAGCACTCAAGCAAGGTGAATGAAATATTTCCCTCCATTGGTTGTGTCAAATCCATAGTTTAGTGGTTTAAAATAGGCATTTTTTAAAGTATTTTCATAGAATTTGAGTAGAGAAATTAAGAGAAAAAAAAAGATGGGGGAGCTAAGAAAAAGTCTAAGCCAAATTTGACAGAGAAATTGCTTGCATTGGGCAATATTGCAAGCTTGTTTCAGAAAGAGGGGTGGTTGGAATTCATCAAAAATTTGGAGGGATATTTTGAGTAGTTGGTGAAGGAATTTGTAGAGAACTTTGCAGAGGGAACAAAAATGGTACGAGGCAAGTGTTTCTGGGTAAGTTCAAAGATCATCTCCCGTCTCTCTGGTTTAGAAAATAAGGGTATTAATTTAATTGAGACTACACAAATTACCTATCAAAATATGGTAGAATTGTTCCATAGGGAGGGTGAGCCCCAACCTTTAGTAACCATCAACACTAGGGGGAAAAATAAGGGATTTTAAAGAATGTCAATACCTGAACCATGGAGAATTGCTTTAGCATGGATAATTAAGTACTTCACTTGTGAAGGGCAAGTAGCTATTGTAGTAGGGCCTCCTTTCTAGTTGTTGAACCATTTGTGCCATGGTGTTGAAGACCCTACTCTTAGGGTTAATGTCCCTATGTTTTTATGTGATTCAATTATTGGGAGGATAGAAAGGTATAAGGTTGGTACTAGGCCACTTAAACATCATGGCCTTATCCAATTAATTTGTAAGTACCATTTCCATAAGAAACCAAAAGAGAAATGGCAGAAATTTTTACAAAAAATTGAAAGTGAGGAGTCTGATAAACAATTTGAAGAAGGAGAATCATCAAAACAAGTGGTTTAGTCTATAGGGGAACCCTCCTCTGAGGCTCTTGATTCTCCTAAAACTCATCAGGCCTCAATTTCTCCTGGTGACAATGCATTGGAAACCTTGCTTGATGTCGTAGGAACTCCAGAATAACCAAAAGTAGAAGTTATACATTTTGAAGAAGAACCTCCTCGAAAGAGGAAGAGGCAAACTAAAACTACCCCTCAGATAACCCCTCCTCTATGAAGAAGCAAATGATTGCTTGTTGATTCTAGTGAGATTGTGCCTCCTGATGCATTGAATGCCCCTAAAAAGAGAAAATCTAGGACTTCATATCAGACTATGGATATTGACACCCCACCTAGTAATGAGAAAATAAAAGGAAGTGAACAACAGCCTGATCAATATCTTAGGGTAGAAATTGAGACTTTTCATCCTCAGAAAAGCAAGAAGAGGAAGGGGAACAGTCACCCCATATTGTAGACATTAACGATGAAACTGTAAGGCAATTTTCCTCTTTTATTGATAAAATTTTTGAGTCTAGCTTATTTGATATACCCGATCAAGAGACTATACTATGTGTTGAAGATAATGTGAATATAGAAAATCCCAATTTGACTTCTTCTAGTAACATAGTAGATGAAGTATTTGAGCAGAGGAAAGTAGAATTAGAAAAATCAAATGCATAAATTGTTGAATATATTGAAGAGTTAATTGCAAGGAAACAAGGAATAACTTGAAGCACATATTTCCATCATAGGGAAAAGGGATCAGGAAATTGTGAACTTGAAAATGCAAATTGAACAAAGAGACAAAATGATTGAACAACTACAATTTGAAATCCAACAAAGAGATGATAAAGATAAAAGCTATGTGTCTTGTATTTATGAAAGAGATGAAAAGATTGAGAAGTTAACAAACAATTTTACGCAATTATTTTCTTCTTTTGAGGAAGAGAGAAATAGACAAAAAAAATTGAATTGAATGCTTCTATAAGTAGAATTGTGAAATTGGATTAGGACATACAAGAAAACAACACTAAACCTATCATGGAATCCAAGGAAATACAGATTGAGCCAGTTGTGATAGAATGGTTTCAGGTGGAAATAAATCCATTACTCATGAAGTGGATGGAAAGGTGTTATTTTCTAAAAGAAATGGCTGGAGATAATGCTCAGTTGAAAAAAGTGTTGGTTTTGCTAAAAGAATCATTTGACAAGGTTTATAGAGCTAAACAAGATTCTTGCCAAATGAATGAGTTATTGCTGACTTGTAGAAGACCATCTAGATTATATGCAATGTTTCTTAATGAACAAATTATGAGATGGAAATTACTCCAAATTTATAATAATCATTCATATATTCCCGATGACAAAGAATTTGTCAAAATATTTGTTGAATCAACTCTTGAACAATAGGATATGTTGTGTGAATTCTTTTTCCATAATCTACTTATAGAAGATTGTACAAATTTTTATTTTAATCTCTTTGTTGGGGAAGTACAATTGAGATCATTTCCCTAAACTATGCGTAATCAAGCTCAGTGGCAAGAAAGATCAAAAGAATACCTACAAGCAGATAAATCTATTGGGTTGCAGATGATACATCCACACAAGAAACCTTTTGCCTTTAAGGCACAATTTATGGGTTATCAGCTCCATGACGTTATAAATAAAAAGTATAACAACAATCTTCGGCTGTGCTATAATAATTTCCAAGAGCAAGGGCCAAAAATTATAGGGAAAGCATGGCATGGGTGTGAGGAAAGATATACTCCTCTTCCCATGTATCTGAAAAAAGAGAGATAATATCACCACTTAACATCAGGTGGTCATATAGAAGATTTGTGGCACTAGCTGATATTCTTTCAAAGTTGAAGACTGATTAGATTGGTATGAGGTATAGACCTCCTCTGCTGCTTTCATCACCTCCTACCCTCCATGTTAACACATATCAGAATGATGATAATTTTGAGAGATGGAAGGATAGGGTTACTCTGCATCAAGGTTTTCTAAGGGAACCTGAAGATTTTGACAAAGAGGCAAATAGTGTGTATGACCTCAGTGCCAAATGTGAAGAAGAAAATAGGAACAGAGGAAATGTAGGTCAAGGGCCACAACAAAGAGTAGGAGAACCTGCTCAGGCTTAGGAAGTGGAGGAAGTGATGAGGTAAAAATAACCTCATCGATATAAGTGACTAAATATCTTACCCCATGTTTTCCAACCTCTTTACTCTACCAATTAGTTATCTTTAGGATTAATAAGTGCTTTTTTTTTAGGAAATTGTGTAAAATTTATTTCTTGAAATTAACTAACCCATGCTAACCTAATAGTTTAGATTTTGTAGAAATAAATAGGTTTCTCATGAATAAATAGTCATCATACCCAGCTGGAAGAATTCAACACTGAAGACTCAACACAGACTCCATAAAAGTTGAAGACATGCACCGAAAGTTTAGGTACCAAAATTCTAGGGCATTTGATGTATCGAGCTTTTATAGTTGTTTCGCTATTTCCTATTAAAGACTTATGGCTCATTAGGATCATGTTTAATATTTTTATGTATGGACTCAAAGTTTGTTAGTTTGTTAGGATTAGTTGAAGACTTGTTTAGCGGTGTTTTCCACCAAATAAAATTTATGATTCTGGTAAAATGTTTTTGTATAAATATGTAATTTTCATAAATGAAAAAAAAACAATGGGAGAATATCGTTATTTTTTCGTAATGAATCTCTGAGCTATAATTTATGTATTACACTCTTAATATGAATAAAGTGAATCTTGTCTACCTCATTTTTTGTTGCTTAGTGTTGAGAATGGAATTATTCTGGATGGAGTAATTATGGAGTTATCAGTTTATTTGACCTGAGTTAAATACAGAGGAACCCATGAGTTGGCCACTTGAGGGGTTGTAGGAATAGATAGATAAGTATTTTTACTTTTAGAGTTTTTTTATTCATGTTCTATAAATGATAAAATGTGGAGTTGAGTTCCTTTTAAATCTGTTAATTAATGTTTCGATGCACCTACCTTATTGTTAAGTTTCAAGTTGATAAGGTTATTTTTTGTTAGCTATTAGTTTTTTTAGTACATTTCTAGTTAAATGTTTCACCATTTATTTACATGTTTTTCTTCTTTAGCAATTTATACACTTGTTAGTTTAATCATTTCGATGCTTTCTAGTTTAATTGTTATAATTTTTAGGATAATAATTTTTTGCTTTCTAGTTTAGTGGCCTTCTAGTTTAAGTTTCATTTATTTATAAAATTTGAAATAGTTAGTTAAAGGGTTTCCTATTGCATATAGCCTTGAACACTGTCCAGTTGACATTTGATGCATTTTTCAAACTAAAGAGATAGGACCTAATGACAATGTATTACTCTCACAATTAGTGTGGTTGCAAAAAAATTAGCAATTGCAAGTACTCCTAGTCCTTTTCTATTCAAGCATTCCATTATTACTGTGTCCCCAGGTTTTGATTACATTGAAGAGTTTAAAAGTAAATCAAAATTGTATAAAAAAGAAAAGAAGCAACTAATGGAGAGTGTATATGTTGTAACTTCAGAGCCTGCAACAACCATGGTATTACCCACATTTGACACAAATAAATAAATCATGGAGTACACGATTGTTATTCCCACAGTTCAAAATAAACCAAAAAATCAGATGGATCGATCTGAATTTCAAGTGAGTAATTTATAATTGGATTTTTCTATACTCAAAAATATTGACAAAATTAATGTATCAAAGAAGAAAAATAAATTGGTGTATACATCATTGCTAAAGCAAGAGAGAGAGAGAGAGAGAAAAAGGTTGCAGATTCAAGTAGAAAAGTTATAGGCAAACCTAGCAAAGACGAAAGCAATAGATAACAAGAGCAATGAATTATCAAAAAGAATAAAAAAATATGCCTCTACATCAACAAGAAAAGAGGATAAACAAAATGAGAGAGAAGTGAATGAATTGAAGAAAAGGTTAGATGAGAGCAAAAAGAAATATGATGAGGAAAAATCCACTTAAGAAAAATTAAGACAAAGCATTGGGAAAGGAAATGAATAGTGGGAACAAAAATTGGAGAAAGAGAAAAAGAAATGAAAAATTGGCTGCAGAGTTGATGCAAGCAAAAAATGAAATTAACTCTTGTCAAAATTAGTAAACAAAATTTTGTAGAGAAACAATGAGGCATATGAAACAAAAGATCTAGGATGAAATAATGCAGATGATTGATCATTTGTGTGAATTGTTTCAATTGATTGATGTTATTAAAGTACATTATAAGAATCTCAACAAATATTTAGTGGACAACAAAAATGTGTTGGCATTAGAGAAATGCACAAATCAAGTTTAACAAACAATCTACAAATCCAATGAAAATGATTTGAAATTAAAAGGGATTAATAATCAACTTGTTGCCTCCATGATGTTGTCATCTATCATTCAATTTTTTTTGAGAATGTGTGAAACAAAGGAATTTATGCATTTGTTTGCAAACAAGATAAATAAGTTGGATGAAAAGGTAATGAACTTCATAGAGCTTGGTTTGCCAGAGGATTTTGACACAAATGAGTGATTCATTGGAAAGGATGATTTTAGAAAGAAGATGGAGGGTGCAAGGAAGATTGATTTAGACCAATTTCCTCAAAACCCAGATCTGGCAAACTATTTGGATTCCATCAAACCACTGATAACCTTAAATGTAATTTTGACTAAAGAATTCAAGACAAGTTCCAATTTAAACCATGAATTATTAACAAATCAAGTCAAACAACATCAATTAGAACAAATAGAAATTCCACCACTTGAACAATGGAAGTTTCTAGAAAAGGTGATAAAGTGATTTGATATTGATAATACGAGTTTCCAAGTTCCAACTCAGCTCTGTGTAGAGTTGTCTTTGAGCAAGATTTTGCATTGCCAATGCCTCCATGTATTCCTTCATGTTAAAATCAATTAAAAAACTCAAATTTAATAATGTGTTGATGTTTAATCATTTGTATTATTTATTTTACCATTTGAAGAAAACGTATGGTTTTAACTACTAGATACACATTAAAAGATTATTGGTGTTCATTGTTGTATATGCTACTATTTTTAATATGTTATTAAGCATCGAGTTGAGCGATGAATCATTGAATACATGTTTAACACAATTAAAATATGATTATTAATAATATGTTAATTTATTCAATCCGATGCATAATTTCAAGGAATACAATATAAAATATCAACTACAGTTTGAAATATAAAATTCTTGGTAATCTTCAATTGGTTAAACTAGGGTTGCTAGGTCTACAACCTAGGGTTTTCTAAAACCCTATTATCCTAAAACCCTGGAGTAAAATTCTTGGTAATCCCCAACTGTTTAAATTAGGATTGTTAGGTCTACAACCTAGGGCGCAAAATCATACATTCAATCAAAATGATTAAAGACCAATTGAAGGATCCTTGATCATTTCATTAATAATTCATATGAAAAAATTCAAAAGGAGAGAATCTATTCTAAAATATGCATTTTCTCATTCAAATTCCATCATTATTGTAAAACCATTATGCCTATTACAAACTTGAATTCATACCTAAGACTCAACACTAACTCTATTTCTTTGTGCTTGAATTATAAAATTATCTTACATGAGTTCAAAAGTTCTTTCAACCAAAGACCCATGCAATTGGCCTTGAATTACCTTTTATAAGAGCAAGGGAGCGAACAAGATTTGGCCCAAATTACACATTTAGTCACATTTACGTTTGACATACATTTGAATTTTAATTTCAAAACGTCCCCAAAGGTAGTTACATGTGCATTTTCAAATACAAGGGATAACTTCATATGAGACAAAAACCATTTCCATTTGTTGGTGAAGATTATCTTGCCTTCCAAAAGGCTCCTTTAGTCAGTGCAAAGCAATCTTTTCCACGAGAAAACATTGTAGTCCACGTGCTTTAAAAAGTTGTAGAAGAAAAGGATAAAGTGAAAGAGACAATAAACCAAATTAATTCCACATTTGCAATCCTTATCACCACATTTAAAACTAAGAAAGTGCAATATTTGAATGTTGATATATCCAAGGCCTAATTTGTACTTGTTCCAAGCCATGTATTGTGCTTCCCTACTAAAATTTTTTATTGTAGACCACCAACCAAATTTATTGTCACCCACTCCCACTTGAAACAATTTATATGTCCAATATGTCAATATAGCTAGACTTCCATAAGGCAAACTCCTCCTTTGTAGGTCAGTAAAATTCCATGATATCGTTTTCCTTTTATCTGTATGGGCTATACTTGAATACCACCCGATTTGCCTCCTTATCAAAATCTTCAAGGAAAGCCCCTGTATGCATGAGCCTGCCCATACTATTCCTTAGCATATCCAGATCCATTTCATCACATATTGTTTTGGCCTGGGAAGTTATCACTTGAGCTGCTTGGTCTTTCCACTCTTGCAGGGACTTAAATACACCCTCCTCATTTAGAATGTTTGGAAGAAGACCAAAATTCACTTCATCAAACTTCTTAATCAATTCTCTAATCTTCGCCTCTAAAGACTCATTCAACCCTTGAGAACTAGTTATATATGTTACAAATCTTAGGGTTAGAAGTAACCTTGGAGGCTTATCTACATCACAAGAGGATGAAATAGCCATATCCCTCAACATTTGAGCCATTGGAATCCATTTATCCATTAGAGGAATAACAATTATTTATCTCAATTAGGGTTCTTAATGGCATCAAACATCAAAGAATAATTAGCATGAATACTGATTAATCTTTTCTCTACCCCCTTATTAAAGTGCTCAAGCATTGTTATCACAATATTCATATTATTTAAATGAAAAATATCATCCATTGTATTTTCATAATTCTTGAGCTTTTCCATCAGCTCCTCCTTGGTAACTTCTTCAAATTGAGGGGCATCTGATGATTTAGGAGTTGATTGTGCCATTTTTACATCTTTCGATTCAATGGGGGTAGTCTCCTCTTGATTTTGAGAAGGTGAATGAATTGGGGAAGGAGGAGGAAAGATTGTAGCATGTGAGGTACCAGGTTGGAATGCTTGGAAGTGTTGTTTCCACAAAGCTATTTGAGTTTTCATTTGAGCCATCTTTTGTTGGATCGAGTTGTACTCAATAACCACCTCATTATATTTTGTTCTAAAACTATCCATGTCCTTCGTTAATGATTCAAATGTGGCTTTGGTGAATTTTTCCACATTAACATTCATGATTGTTTCCTCCAAGGCAGATGTATTCAAAACTCTTTTTATGATTAAGCCTCCTCTTACACCTGGGTTAGGTTTTGCAACTTTAGGCTTTTTGGTGGTTAGGGCTAAAGCCCAAATAGAAAGAGTGACACATTGCTGACTAAAAGTTGACCCCTGTAAATCCAATGTGACTTCTTCTTCACTATTAAAAATGGGGGCATCTTGTCTTCTCACAGTGTCAAAGCAAGTGTTGATGTTAGGTCCCATTTTGGGAGTAATAACACTCCACTCTTTCTCACTAATGCCCTACCCTCTTCTACAAAAAAATTCAAATACTTGGCCCTCATTTCATCTTGGACCTTGGCTTCAACAACCTCTTAGGGCTTCTCGAGGCTCTCACTTCTCCTTGTTTTCACCAATGTTGCATACTCATCCTTCATTTTTCTTTGTATATATTCCTCGAAAGCTTGTGCCTTGAAAAATTGATCATCTTCCATAAAGATTTCATAGGCTTGGAATCAAACATCCTCAAATTTATTTATTCCACTTAGGTCGTCTTTACTCAACCTAAGGCTCAAAGTCTGTGATCTATTATTTCCCCTTGAGGAGATAACATCCCCTACATTATTTCCTCGTCAGTTATAGCAATTTCATCATCTAACTCCTTCGCAGGATAGTCAACTGACCAGAAGCTTCAACCTTTTGCTTATTTATTGATGGATCCCTTTGAGGGTATGATTCTCTAATTAAAAAATCCAATTTAATTATTTTCAGAGCAAAAGAATGTTGCAATGACAATGGAGGTAGTTTTTTTTGTAGAGACTACACTTTAGACTCCTCGAACTATGCAGGAGTTACAACTATTTGCGGCTTCTTTACCATGCTTTTCCTCAAATAAATGTGCACCTTCTTGGAAGGTTGCATAACTGACTCTTCCTTTGTCATAGGGGCCTTCCCCTTATCTTGCACAACTTTTGTTTTCTTTAATCTTGCCACTACTTTTTTAAAATTTTCAATCACAACTTCAATCTTCAAAATTGGGTCAGTAATATCTAACAAAGCTTTAAAATCAAGTTCTTTACCTTAATTTCTCTTTCCAATTTTACAAAAACACCCCACTTCCTCATTCTATCAGCTTGGACATCAAGGTCCAAAATATTTCTAATGAGGTCCTCAGGCATAGTGTGGGTATGAACATATCGACCTCCCCTATTTCTCCTCATTAACCAAACCCTCAGGATCATATGTCTTGTATGCCCGAAGCTTCATATTATAATGTCTGAGATAGTGGTCCACAATATTCCTCCAACCATGTGTTATCATTAAAAAATATGCACACAATGTATGTAGGGAAGAAAGTTCCCCATCACTTCTCATATAGGAAGAAATCGTCTACATTCCCTAACTACCACATTACCTCCAAAACCCCAATCCTTAGAGGCACTTCCCTAGGAAGTATGTGGGGTGTCAATTGTGTGCCAAATACCCTTAGAATTGTAAAATATTTATAGGGAATTACATCCCCCTAGTTGTGGGAAATATTCAGATCAAGTCTCCTCTCAACAGGCCTCAAAAAATCATGTAACTCCTTGGGGATCCTAAGTACATCCACCATTAGAGCCTATCTCAATTTGGTGGAAAAAATATTGTAGCAGTCACATAGTTGATCTTTTTTTCATTCCTATCCAATATAGGGGCCCATGAATGCACTAAAATTTCAATTCCATCCACAACCCTTTAAAGTTCCATCTCCCGACCAAAGTAGTCTCCACCTTTGGAAAGAAACATATGTATAAAGAGTAAAAACCGTCAAAATCTAACACCAGGTTTCCCATCCTTCAAGGCCACCAATCCTTTGTGAATTTCATCTACTAGATAGGTGGAAAAATCATATAAGGCATTCATGTACATATGGGCCTTTGGCATGCTAGAGCCAAGATCAAATCCTAGAATTTGATAGAGGGAGTAAAAGGTCTTCTGAAAATATGGTTTGAAATATTTAATAGGGAGGGGCTCAACATCAGAGGGTCCCAAAGTAATATTTATTTTGTCTTTTCCCTTCCCCACTGATATCAAAAAAAATGTCAAGGCTAATACCCTGAAATTGTGTTTTACTTTCAAGTATTCCTCCCTCAGCTTCCACTCATCAATCTCAACCATGTCACAGCTCCAAGTGTTCAAATTGAACACATATGCAACTTCTTCTTTATTTACCCATACCATATTTTGTCCATCATGAGTTCTAACAAACCTAACCAGGGGGTCATAGTTCACAGTGATTGCTTTGATAAGATCAACATCTATGAACATGTTGGGCACAACCAATTTACCCATGTCCAACCTCCAGGGTTTGTAGAAAAGGATTCTAGCATTCCTATTTCCAAACCATCGTTGGAAAAGACTCCATCTAGAGTATGGTAGGGAAACATCTTTAATTGTACAATATCTATCAGTGATAACAAATTTAGTTCTAGGGCCATGGTACATAAGTTGCCCCTTTGGTTTCTCAAAGGTTGAGGATTCCAATTGCTGGGTTAAGTCTTGTACAAGAGGTCTCACGATAGGTTTTGACTTAGAAAACTGGTCTTTTGACATGAATGATTTGACTTTAGTTGCCATAGTTATAGAGTTTGTGCAAACTAGCATTTACTTCTCATAAAATTATAAGCTTACAACTAGGGTATGGGTTTGATGCAAGGCAAAAACAAGACTAAACAAGATAATCATTCGAATTGAACGATAAACCTTAAAAGAAATGGAACAAACCAGAAACCCTAATGACAAAATGATAGAGAAAGTGCTTTTAGAAAAATTTCAAACAAATGAGAATTAGGATAGAAATTTTACTTACTGGTTTTGTAGATGCTTGAAAACCCTAATTTTGGTCGTTGAAAAAGCTTGAAAATTTTAGCGAGAACTCCTTAGACTCATTAAATGATTTAACAATTTGCAATTATGCTTTAAAGCCAATTTTTTTGGCTTTAAAACATACCATTTTGGTAGCTTTGCGTCATATCCACCATTATGGTTCGCTTGTGCAAACCAAAATGACTCATTTGCCCTTAATATTGAACTTTTAATTTTTACCATCAATCTCGTAGTGAGATGGGCCAACATACAACTCAGATTCGATCAAATAAGTTTGAAAACCCAACTACAAATGGTTGTCACCATTAACCAATAGAAAAATACCATGTGGATTTATCTCCATGTCACTCTACAGGCTCCACCATCTCCACAAGTGTTGAAATAGTCTACGTGTGAACCTCCTTGCTTCCTCTCCAGGTTTAAAGCATGTGAATCTTACAGCAGCAAGGAGGCGGGTAACAACTAAGATTTATTTGTCAAAAACCATAGTAACCGTTGATTTGAACACCTTTAGTCATTGGTGCCTTCGAGCAATGGTAGGACCTGCCAAAGGGTGGCCAGGAGTCACCTTCCCGCTATCCCTCCAACTCCTTAATTTAATTATTTTAATCTTGTGGGATGAAGGGGAACCAATAGAAATAGTCAATGGGACCCAAAAAAGCATAACAAAGGATTTTAATAAGCACATGCACTTATTACATAACTTGCTGCCTAGGTTTCTACATGAACGATATTGAGAAAATATTAAAACCCAAACTTAGGGAAAGAACAAGAATTAAAGAATTTTATGACCGGTATAAGACAAGGAAAGATTTATAAGGATTCTACGGGTAGCAACCGGGAACACTAGGCTCAAGGGGCCAATGAGTAAATGGATGCAAAAGCATAAGATATGAATTAAGAGATCAAGAATGGATAAAACCTGGTCAACTATGAATTAGAATGTAGGTAAAAGGAAAAGACACTTAGGGTTTTTGAGAGGGTTTAGAACACACATAAAACCTAGAAAATAAGAATGACTAGAACCCTAAGCCTTATGACACATTCCAAATCAATAGAACACCCATATTAGAAAGACAATTGGATTTAAGCATCTTTTGGGTGCCTACTGTAAGCTATTTGATAGAACATATAGGAAATGTTATAATTTTGTTCTATAATAACAAATATAACTCAAATACTTAAGTGTATTTCTTTAATTTTGAATATCAAGCTATCTTGCTCTCCAATATTGTATTCACTATCTTTGACTCAAAATAATCGAGGGTTATTTATAAGTTTTCATATCACATCATGTGTTTATGTTATAGATGTTGAACTATTAGGTTCTGTTCAAGGAATGGATCGTAATATTTCTTTCATTTATTTATCATAGATTGTGTGAATGTCAATGCAATAGGAATTTATAAGTAGTGTGACACTATGATAAGTGTTGTTCTTTAAAAATGATGTGAAATCGCAAATCAAATTCAATATCATGGAATACAATATAAAATATAAAATATCACAATTTCATGGAATACAATATAAAATATCATCAACTATAGTTTAGAATATGATTCATGAAGTGCAGTATAAAATATCATGAAGTGCAATGATTCACAATTTCATGGTCCATGGAATACAATATAAAATATCATCAACTACAATTTGGAAAATGATTCATGAAGTGTATTATAAATACCTAAAAGCTACTAATTCAATTCCATTTCCCAAATGGAGTCAAGTTCCTGAAACTGACATTCAACTTGAGATAAAGTAAAAGAGTCATCTTGATTTTGAGTCTAGTCTTCATTTTCTTCACCCTGCATCTCAAATTCAACATTCATTGTGTCATTGTCATTTGTCCCACTGCTAGTGCCACCGGTATCAACATTTAGAGTGTTGAAAAACCCTCTTCTTTCACATATGGACCTCTAGATTGTGAGTGTCCTTTCAAAACGAAAAGTTTTGACATTATATCACCCTCAAGCAATTTTCCAAATTCTTGTTTGGTTTGTTTCTTATCTTTAATTTCAAAAACGTCAATGAACTGAAAAACTCTCTCATCCTCCACCAACCCCAATATCATTGTTTGACATAAATCAACAAATTTGAAATATTCTAATATCGACCCACGAAATATTTCACTCTGACCTAAGTTTGTCCAAGCCTTTGTTATTGATCTTGGTTCTAATGGATTCTCCATGGAATCAAACTGGTCCATCATACTTCTTGCAAAATTATTACATTGTTTTCTAAGCTTATCTCCATTTATAATTCCTTCTATTGTCTTCTCATTGTATATTACACTTTTTGAAAACTATTCGACCAAGATTTTTACTTTATCATGAAAATAGGTTGGCCTATCTTGGTTTATCCAAAATTGAGGATACACAATACCCATGACTTCAAGTATTTCTTGTTGAGGGAATCTATGATAAATCTTTGTGGAAAGACATTTTGCAATTTCCTTCAAATTATCACTAAAAAATTTAACAATGTCATTAAAAGCTTCCTCTATAACAGATACATCTTTGATAGAGTGCCTAGTCATCGTACAATGGTGCATTTGTATCTCAAATCCACGTACATAGATACATAAGTACCCACTTGCATTAAACTGTAAATAATTATCAGGCTAATTCAAATCTTTAATTTTCTGCCACATGAAAAAAATTGGGCTTTTAGAAGTTAGTTCTAAATATAGATGATTGAGGGCCATGCATGTATTTCTATGTAGTTTCACATATTCATTAATATACATAGTTTTGTCTTGGGATTCCTTCACAAGATTGTTCATTTCATCTAGGATGGGGAGAAGACTAGCTAAAGTCAAGAGTGTCTCTATATCGCTTAACCTATGTAAGAGGTCAGGAGCTTTGTCTATTGTATTGTGATGCTCGTGCATTACTCCAATCAAGGATTGATATTTTGAAAGAACTCGTTGTGCTGGTCCATGCAGGGAGATCCATTTGGTATGAAAATCCTTGAGAAGCATATTTCCTACTGTTATTCCCTCAAAAAAAAATTGAAATTCCATGAAACGTTTGGGACTCCGACAAAAGTATGTTAGAGCTCGTAGACTAAATTTTCAACTTTTGATATAGTAGGAAACTTGCTTACAATTCTAAATGATAAATTAATTTTGTGGGCCATGTAGTTAATCCCAAGCATGTATGGTGCATAAGAAATTTGTAACTTCGTGCAAACACCATTCTTGTGACCTTGCATTACTACAGCTCTAACTCCTACACACACTAAATTTTTAGGCAATTGTCAAGTCATCAATACCTGCAATTTCATTCAAAGATTTCTTGACTAGTTCAAATAGATTTTGTGATGTTGAACTATCCTTCATTTTATGAACACAAATAAGATGAGCTTGGTGGACATTTTGTTTTACAGTATACACATGCATACAAGCCCAAGAAGTATTATCTATTGTAGTAACTTCATCTAAAGATAATGCAATGAAGTTTGACTCTTCTACTTTCTCCTTTAAATCTTGTTTTTCCACTAAAACAAGATAGTTTTTCCATTCACATCAAACATTTACTAACCAATGTGCACTAGGAAAGTGAGGAACACCCAAAAAATAATAAAATAAAATATTTTGGGTAGTCTGTCATAGGACGCCCTCTGGACAAAATATGAAAAACAACACTCATCTAAATAGTTTTTTCCATTTGTGCTCCTTCCATTGCTTTTCCAAATTGAGCCTCAATTGTACCTCTACATGCAACAATCTTCAACATTATTTTCTTATTCTCTTCATATTTCGTGGCATACTTAACATGAAGACATTCTTCCTTTGATTTCCATTGTACTACTAATTGTTCCTTTCTGTCTATCATGCTTTTCTATAGTGTCAAACTTTAGATGCAACTTCTTGTCTCTTTTAA
The DNA here is from genome assembly GCA_007115665.2 of Sequoiadendron giganteum. NCBI lineage: Eukaryota > Viridiplantae > Streptophyta > Pinopsida > Cupressales > Cupressaceae > Sequoiadendron > Sequoiadendron giganteum. Next base: position 168,988,682 of record CM021101.1, on the reverse strand, counting down.
ATTTCCAACTAAAAATCATACACTTGCATTCTGTTGCAAGTTTATCTTTGTTTTCTTTCTCCATTGGTACACTGAATGGGTACTTTGACACCCAATCAAGCTGAAAATTCCTTGTCATTTCCCACTTGCGCTTCACTTTTGATTTTCCTTTTCTTTTCTTGCTACCAACATCATCCAAGTCAATTATCTCATTTTGGCTAACCAGGGTATCCCTTAGAACATCTTCTATGATATTTCCATCCTCATTTGACTCATTTAAATCAATGGAAATCTCACCTAAGTGACCTTCCATTAGCGGTGAGGTATTGTGAATGCCTTCTTCATTAATATTTGGTGGAAGAGTGAATGCTTTTGATCTGATGGATCAAAAGCATTTCCAATTCCAAAGTAAGATTGTATGGTAACTCTATGTTTTGGGAATTTTGATGGCCTTCCAATCCCTTCACTACCCTGAGGAGTCTTAACCTTGTTGCTCAAGATATTGATCTCACTTCGAATATTTTTTTTGAAAAAAATATCTTCTTGTTTAAGAAGGATAGATAATATAGATCCCATTCCCTACTCAATATCATCTTTAAGATTAAAGCAAGAATGGAAAAGAGATAAAGAAATCCTATAACACTATGAAGAAATGATCACTCACCTTTAAGTTTAGGTTTTCACTGACTTGCTATTCGTTAATGCAGGAATGCCTGTGTTGTAATTTTGTAACTTTCCTATGATCAACTTCAAGGTTCTAAGTCCAACTTCTGAATCGAGAGCTCACAAGTTTAGAATTGAACAAAATGTGTAAGAATAAAGACAATTTTGACTATATTTATATCAATCCATATTTGGAAAATTTCGTGTGATTATACAATGATATGTTGTAATTTTCAAGGCGATTGTGGCCCTACGATTAGCATGGACCCGTGTCATGGCAATTCGCTAAATGTGTCCTCAAATGTAATTATTTTTTAATGTTATTGGCAAAACGGGTCCTCGTAAGCAACTATTTATAAATTTTAATTGGAAAAATGGGTCCTCACAAGCAACTATTTGTAAATTTTAATTGGAAAAATGGGTCCAATACACAATGTTATTTTAATAGTATTGGCGAATATTTAGGTGATTTATTACATGCTTCCAAGATTCCAAGTGAAAATATTAATTGTTCCATTTTTAAAATGTAGTTTTTAATGGCGAATTGATTACTTAAATATGCCTCATAAAATAAATTGATAGCGAATGGACATGCATTGGATTGATAATTCATAAAATCCAGGTGATTTGGCCACCTTGTTGGGTGTGATTAATTCACCAATTTTGACTTGGCTAATATCTAATATTCACCAATTGGTGAAGATTCGCCACTAAAGTTTTTCCTGAATGGAGGGCTATCTATTTTACCTTGGATTTGATGTTGCACAGACAATGAAGAGTGTATATTTCATACCTACAAATGGACCGAGCATAAGTGATGAAATCAAGGCCTATGAAACAAATGGTAAAGAAAGGTTTTTTCTTTTGAGTAGTCTTGCAAATTTTGAATTAGTGAAAGTTATGGATCTAAAAAATACTAAAGAAATATGGGATAAGCTAGAAAGTATTTATGAAGGGGATAATAAGGTTAAACAATCTAAGATGCAGAATATAAAAATATAATTTGAGAACTTGTGAATGTCTGAAGATGAAATAATTATAAGTTACATGGAGAGGGTTGATGAAATTTCTAGTGCAATGAGAGATGTTGGTGCAAAAGTCAAAGAACCTAAAGTGGTAAAGAAAATTCTTATAACTCTTTTTCATTGCTATGGTGAAAAGGTATTTTCTATTGAGGAAGTTATAAATTTTACTGCTTACACTAGAGATCAGTTTTATGGAACACTAAGTACATTTGAAATGAGAAAAATTGATCCAAATAAAGGTGCAAAAGTGGAGATTTCTTTCAAGGCTGGAAAATTAAAAAAAAATTGAAGATTCAAATGGAGATGATCTTGATGATGTAGAAGCTAACTTTGTAAGAAGGATGAAAAAGGGCACCGGTAAGTGCAAAGGTAAAATTACCTTTCAAATGTTTCAATTGTGGAAATATAGGTCACTATGCTTCAAGATTTCAAAACAAAGTTTTGAACAATAAGAACAAAGAAAACAAAGGAAAGATGATCAAGAAAAGTTATTATGTTAGAGAAGATGTTGGAATTTTTGATGATGAATTTGATTATGGATATTTTTATGGTAATGAATGTTTGTTCTTATCTTTAAAAGATGAATTTGTTTCTACTAACTTGAAATTTGTGTGAAGGAAAATTCTCTGAAGAAAAAGGATAAGACTGGAGGTACTTTGATATCTTCTTTTCATGTTAGACATGATAAGAACTATTGGGTTATTGACAATGGTTGCTCAAATAAAATGACCAAAGACAAGAGTAAGTTTGTTAAACTTAAAAAATATGATGCATGACTTGTTAAATTTGGAGATGATTTAGATGCTAAGATTTGTGGAATAGGTTCAATCGGTTTTGATGGCAAGCATAATATTGACGATGTTTACTATGTTAAAGGTTTAAGGCATAACCTCTTGAGTGTTGGAAAAATGTGTAGCAAAGGATACAATCTTATGTTTCAGGATGATGGATGTGAGATTAGAAAAGGGTCTGAAACTATGATTGTTGTTGTAAAGAGGACAAATGGAAATATATATCAACTCAAGGGTGTTGATGGTCACTATTTTATAACTCAAATTAATGATAGTTGGTTATGGTATAGGAGGATGTGTCACATCAATTTTGATAACTTGGTTAGAATTAGTTAAGTTCAAGTGGTGAGAGATATTCCAAAGTTTATAAAGCCTATCAATGTTCTTTGCAGAGATTCTCAATTTAGAAAATAAATAAGAAGTAGTTTCAAGGGAAAAAAATCAATCTTCTATTGGATTGTTGGAATTGGTGAATACAAAAATTTGTGGTTCTACAAGGGTGGTAAGATTTCAAGGTGACAGGTATTTCATGATTTTGATTGACGCTTATTCTAGAATGACATAGGTTACTTTTCTTAGAGAAAAATCTAAAGCCCTAGATAGATTTAAAGCATTTAAATTTATGGTTGATAATGAAATGGATTTGAAAATCAAATCTTTGAGGTCTGACAGAGGTGGAGAGTTCACCTCCAATGAATTTAACATATTTTGTGAGAATCATTGCATAAAATGTACTTTTATACCCCTACGACTCCTTAGAAAAATTGAGTGGTTGAAAGGAAAAACAAGACTATTAAAAAAGATGCAAGGACTATGATGAAAGAAGCTAACCTACCAGAAGTCTTCTAGAGAGAAGCAATTCATATTACTGTTTACATACTTAACAGAGTTCAAGCAAATGCTAATAGCACAAAGACTCCCTATGAGTTGTGGTAAGGAAGGATCCCTACTGTCAAGCACTTTGGATTTTTTGGAAGCAAATGGTATATCAAAATAGATGATGAAAACTTAGGAAATTTTGATGCCAGGTCTGATGAAGGTATCTTCCTTGGATATTCTACTAAAAGAAAAGCTTACATCTATTACAAAAAAAGTTGAGGAAGATTATTGAAAGTGAAAGTTTCAAGGTTGATGAAGAATCCAGTGGTGATAGATGGATATGAATCAAATGAACCTACTTGCAGAGAAGAAGAAGTAAAAGCTAAGGAAAAGAAGTGAAAAATGAAGAGGAAGAAGCTCTGAAAAAGACCCCTAAGACCCCTAAGTATGTGTAGAGAAATCATTCCGAAGAACATATCATTAGAGACAAAAGAAAAGGTGTTTTGACAAGAAGAAGAGTTGTTGAAGCAAAGGTAAATTTGTGTCTATTCTCTACAGTTGAACCTGAAACAACAAGTGAGGCATGCAAAGATGAATATCGGATGAAGACAATGGAAGAAGAACTTATGTAGATTGGGAAGAATCAGACTTGGGAACTTGTTCCTAGACCTGAAAATAAGAACATAATTTGTACTAAGTGGGTATTAAAAAACAAGCAGAATGAGAATGGAGAAGTGGTAAGAAATAAGGCTAGACTTGTGTGTAATGGTTACTCACAAGTTGAAGGAATATACTTTGAGGAGAAATTTGCTTCGATGGCTAAAATGGAAGCGATTGGGATGTTTTTGGTGTTTGTAGCACATAAGGACTTTAAATTTTATCAAATGGATGTGAATTTTTCTTTTTTTAATGGATAATTTGAAGAAGTTTACATGGAAAGATTGGAAGGATTTCAGTTGTCAGATAAACCTAATATGGTCTTCCTATTGAAGAAGGAATTGTATGGATTGAAGCAAGCTCCTAGATCTTGGTATGCAAGGTTGGACAAGTATTTGATACAACAAGGATTCAATAAAGGAAATACAAGTAGTGATCTTTACTTTAAGATTGAAAAAGATAAAATCTTGATAGTGGTTGTGTATGTTGATGACATAATTTTTGGAGGCAATGAAGCAATGTGTAAGAAATTTGCAGAAGAGAGGTAGAAATAGTTTGAAATTTCTATGTTTGGGGAGATTAATTTCTTTCTTGGGCTACAAATCAATCAAACAAACAAAGGCATATTCATTTCACAATCAAAGTATGTCAGAGAAATGTTGAAGAATTTTGGAATGAAAGAATTCAAACTGGTATGCACTCCTATGGTTACTCATTACAAACTGAGTAAGGATGATGAATTCTCTAAGGTTGATCAAAGAAAGTATAGATCTATGATTGGTAGACTACTATACCTAACTTCCACTAGATCATATATCATGCATGCAGTTTATCTTGTGGCTAGATTTCAAGAAGATCCTAAAGAGACACATGTTGCAGTTGTGAAGAGGATATTCAAATATTTGAAGGGCACTTCAGATTATGGCTTGTGGTATCCTAATGATACTAATTTCACATTGAATGCTTAAATAGATGCAAATTGGGTTGGTTGTGTGGATGATAGGAAAAGTACAAGTGGTGGTGCATTATTTCTTGTACATGCAAATTAGTGTCATGGATAGGTAAGAAATAAGATTTAGTTTCATTATCTACTATAGAGGCTGAGTACATTGCAAAAAAATCTTGTTGCACACAAGCATTATGGATGAAGCAAACATTGAAGGATATCAGAGTGGTGTATGATGAGCTTGTTTCTATCTTTTGTGACAATACAAGTGCAATCAATATTTTAAAGAACCCTGTGATGCATTCAAGGACAAAGCATATTTCAATTAGATATCACTTTCTAAGAGAGAAGGTTGTGGAGAATGAAGTAAAGCTTGAGTATGTGCCTATAAAGGATCAAATTGCTGACATATTCACTAAGGCTCTTCCTAAGGATACTTTGAGTATCTCTAGTAGAATTTGGGGGTTATTTCCCCTCCTTTGAACTAGAAGCATATGGAGATGCATCAGTCCAATGGACTATGGATTCTTTCTCTGTTTGGACTAATATTGTTGGCTACCTCTCAGAGGGAGTAGGTAGTGACATTGTTGCAGTATGGAGTGAGTGTTGTCATTTTGCAGAGGTTGTTGATTTGGTTGGTGTATACTTCTAAGGGAGGTATTCAAAATAGTAGCAAGTATCTTGGTTCTATGTTAAGGGGAGGAACAATGCAAAACATTTTATCCTTTAACATTGATATCAAAGGGGAAGAGAGAGTCATGTGGAAAAATTCTATCTATACAAGGGAGAATGAAGCATGTGAAAAAAGAAAAATTTGAAAGGGGGAGAGATAGGGAGAGAATATCTTTTAAGGAGGAGAGAGTGCGGGAATGTTGTGTATGTTGTCTTTGATGTTTTTTCACATCTTGTGTTGCCATGAATGGAAAAGGAGGAGATTGTTGCAAGGATGAAGGTGTTGTCATTGATGTCAACAAGCTTGTGTTGTCATTGGTGTCAATTGTATAGTGGTTGAAACATATTGTTGCTTTATTAGTTGCATTCTTCTGATTATGGCTGTGGTAGTGATAAAGATGTTGAGGATATTGAGAAAATTGATAAAAAGAGGAAATAGGGTTTTGTAGAGGTGTTTTGTTTTTTCTCTAGGAATTTATTATAGGTTGAAGACCTACTTGTGTGGTTTGGATATGTTGGTTAAATGTGTTCAAAGTTTCTATATACAAAATTTGGGCTTCTGGATTATTGTGCAAAATAAGTTATGTTCACTAGTGTGTGAACTGGTTTTGCAGTTTTGCTTACAGATGTGTCTAGGAGAAATTTTTTTGCTTCACATTTCTTCGCAGTTGTTATTTAGGTCTTGCAATTCTAAAGGTATGTTTATGGTGTTGATATCTTTCTTCTTTCAAGAGGATTTGTGGTTTGGTGCTCTGAAATATGGCTTTTCAAGTTACAATGTTTAGCAAAGTGGTCTAAGTGTACAAGTTGTGTACATTTTGAAAGTGTGAATTGGTGCAAAGGATTTGTTGGATCTCAAGTGATTGGATTATTCTATATTGTCTAGAAGCATGGTATGTGGTTTTCAAGTCATCCTTAGATTTGAGGAAGCGTGTACTTCAAGTTTAATGGTGTTTGCATGGGTAACAGTTGACTTGTTTACACTATATTCGAAGATGTTTAAGTATTGATGAAGGTGTAGTGTGGCATATGAGAGTTGATTTGGGTCCTAATTAATTTTTCTATTAGTCCATTTTTATTCCTATCCACCATGAGAATGCTTAATGTTGACCTATTTTTGAATTTGTTAAGTTTAAGGTGTGTATAGCCTGACTTGACGATGTTTTTCAAATTATGGATGGTATAAATGCAAGGCGATTTGATGCGAGCTGAAGTGTGGAATAGAGTTGAGTGTTGTGATGTGAAATTAAGTGTAGAGATGCAAAATGTAGTGCATGTTATTTTTGCATTAAGATCATGTTCTTTGTGTAACATTCTATATTATATCTTATTTCTATTCTAGTAGTGAGCTTGGGTTGTCAGCGTTTTTGGATAATGTGTCCTATTTTGGCAGTGAGCCTCTTTGTAGTGGTTTTGCAATTAATTATATTGTAAGCTAATCCTCAGTTTGATTTTTCTTGCTGAGGGTTTTCCACATGAATATGGTGTTCTCTTGTGTATGGTGTTGTTGTTCCAATTTTTATTATCTTCTTTTCATGTTTAAACATTATAACAAATTAAGGGTTTAATGAATGCATGTGGATCTAATTAATTTTTATGGTTTTGATGCTTTAATTTGATACAACTGATTCACCCCCCCTCTCATTTGTCTTTTTCATTCTACATTTTTGTATTTATTGATTTGAATCTAAAGAATTTAAAATTCAAATTTAAATGATATCTTATACTCTATTATTAGTTGTTGTAAGTCAACCTAACACACATTAATATTGATTTATATTATTTGTTGTTGTATTTAAATCCATTTACTCATTCATTTGAAATCACCTAGAGCTTATTAAAAGAGAATTCATATAAAGACCATCATAACAACATCATAAAGCATCACAATTACATTATCAACTAGCATACATCATCTTATACATCCTCAAATGCTTGTTTTTGTCTTTGATCATTGTTCCAAAGTCATTTAATTGGACCTCCCAAGGACTTAACTAAGGAGAGAAAGACCTTTCTTACCAATTTTCCACATGAAATTTGCAAACAACACTTTCCTAAATTTAGAACACAAACACAACAACGATGAATCTTAGTCGTCAAAATTTATTCGATTCATTTTTATGAGTACATGTTTGACTCCATACATTATTTCTCTTGTGTAGACGTAGATATGAATTAGAAAAAAGCACAATAATTTTGTAAGTTATAAGGTGTTCATCTAATCAACCCTTAAAGTTCCAAAATAGTTGTAAATTAATTCATGACATATTTATCATCATTTTCCTCTATCTAGAATCTAGTTAACTATTATATTTTATTCATATAAAATATGTATAAATTTTGGTATCAATTCTAACTCTTTAATCTAAGATGATTGTTTATTTAATTTTTTGAATTATTTGGTTATCCTCGATATTAGGGTAAGTGTAATTTATTCCTTGCACAAAATTGTTAACCCTACATTTCTACACACCTTAAGGTTTGACCTTAGGGTTTATCCTTCTATATTGGAGTTCCAAATCTATGTTTTAATTATATACTTTTTATTTTAGATTTGATTAGGGTTGGATTCATTATCATTCAAACTTCATTAATTTATCATGATTAAGGTTTGGTCTATTTTTTTTCTCTCTTTGCTCCTACCTTTCAACTTGTTGAACACCTAGAATACTAAGAGAGGGGCTGAATCAATATTCTCTAAGACCACTTAAACATTTAAACATGCATTCCACACATCATATTCAATTTTTAGTAAGGAGAGAAACCATGAAACAATAATCAAAGCATATTAGACATGAACACCATTTTTTAATGTGGAAAATCAATAAAAGGAAAAACCACGGTGAGGATTAGCTCACAGTATATTATAACTAGTCATAACATATTATAGAATGGATCACTACCAGGTGGACTCACTATCCATAGAATAAGAGAAATATAAGAGAGGGGTGGCTCAATGCCAAGATTTGAATTGCTACAAATGCATCTACAATATGCAGGAAATACAGTTCCAATGAAGCTCAAAACACTGAATCAACACACTTCATACTACATTGCTCTAAAGCTCTTCTCTACTCTACATTCGCACCACATTCACATGCTTTTCTTAGGAATTCAAATTACAAATTTTCTATAGTATGTATCACATCTCAAATCATCACTACAACACTGAAAATGATCTTACATTTATACCTATTACATTCACAAACACCTACACCATCAATTAGGTCAACTTAATTAGATGTATTATACAAAATAATAACTTGTCAACTCAAGATCAAGAATACACACTTTGTGTCTTAATTTATTTATTTTAACACATCTGAATAGGTTAGTATGGACTTATAATAGCTCCACATAATTGATCAACACTTCCTTTAACTTTTCTCAACCCTAAACATATTAGGTTGGCACCGTTGGTGAGACAACACCAAAATACACCAATTGATTATCCACTAATTGACATGTTGACCTAAAAAAAACATGCAACTTGGACTACACACCCTTCAAAAACTTGTAACAACCCAAAAATTCATATAAAAAATACTATTCCATGGTGGAACGTGGACATTCAAAACAAGTACTCTACACTAGCAATATTGTCACAGGCATTCCCAATACACTATCAAGCATAACTTTTGCACCAAAGGACATAAAGATATGAAAATTTTGTTTTAAGGTCCTCAAACATATACAAAAATTTCCTTAGAACCATAGATATAAATACCTCAAGGTGAACCAATGCGGACCAAAAAATAATGCTTTGTACACACTGAAAGCCTATGTTCTGGACTTAGTCAAATATACAACATATTGTTTTGCATCAGAGTAAAACATTTGCATATCTATGTTGTAATACCATCACCTCAATCACTTAAAATTCACCAGTCAACTATACATCAATATTCACATAAAACCACAATGTTGACATCAATGACAACACTATATATGATCATGCTTATGTTCATGTTGTCAACAACCATACCAATGAAAATCTCCTGAAACTTCCAGCAATCTCCCCCTTTGTCATTAATGACAACACACATCAACTCTTCTCCAAACTATCTCCAAATATTCTCCCCCTTTGACATCAAGGGCAAAGGGTGCATACATATTTCCTATTCTTTTCTCTCCTTTTGACATCATTCACATATACTTGATTTTATTTTTCCTTCTCCCTCTTTCATATATACATGATTTCACTTGGCTTACCCACATACTCCCCCTTGCTGATATATACATAGATGCATGAGAGTACCAAATTTCTTCAAAAATCAAACCAACTCCCCTTAACAGTGCTATCCATCTAACCTAATCAAAATTTGCACTGGTATATGGTGCAGAGCACCCATGAGACTTCATGCCTCAAAGAGGCAAAAATGGTCATTATTTTTGGTTTTTGTGTTTCTTTGATGTAATAAGGTCCTTTTGGACCATTTTCATGTTTGTGAGAGTCTTGTTGAGGTCTTAGGCTGATAGGTGTGGTCCATTTGTTACATTTGTAAAGAAGTTGCAAATTGTTGCAAATAAACTTTTCTAAATTGTTGTCTAAAAGTGCAAAATGGTTGTTTTTTAATACCTAATTCAAAAGTAAATTTGTAACAATTGGAACAGGCTTTAAAATGCATAAAAATCCTGATTCCATCATTGGAGAGGGTAGATTGATGTTTTGGAGGAGTTTGAATCAATAAAGCACCTATTTTCTATAAAATTCCAATGTGTTCTTGTTGTTTCTCAATATTGTACGGGCTTGTACAGAGGGATCATGGCTTGAAACCATCGTGGGTTGAAATTAATATGAATCTAATTTCAAATAAACCTATTTGTATTTATTTTTGTTGAGAATAGAGAGAGATCCATCCATTTCTTTCAAAATTGTCTAAAACCCTAGTTAGGGTTGACAATGAGAAAGGAAAAATGTGTTACCCTTCATTCCACTAGTGAAATACTCTAAGAAATGCTAGAATGGATTGTACCATGATTCTTTTTTTCTTTTCCCAAGTGTGCAAACCGAGGGGTGGATGGTTGCACGTGCTCATTTGTTGTAGAAAGCCTTATATCTCCATGCATCAAGCGGAGAGGCCAAAGGATTGGTGATTTGATGTTGTAGAAGGTTGATGAAGTACAATTTTAACATTGGGATATGTGTGAGGGTGCATTTAGACCTTATATAGATAAGGACAATCTTTGATCATTCATTTAGAGTCCTTTTGAATCTTGCCCTAGTTGGTTTCTAAGCCTAAATTATGAATTAGGCCTAATTGTTGCAAGGACAATCAATATTTGAATGTTCCCTTCCAAAGTAACCCTAATTTATTTCTTGGTATGTTGAGTAAGGTAAAAAGTGGTACTCAAATATATGCTTGTCTTGTGGAGATCAAACCTTCCTGGAAGATTGTGCCAAGTTTTATCAATTTGAGGCACTACTAGGAGTTGGGTTGTTTGTGAAGGAAGTATAGGAAGAATGGATAACCTAAGTTTTTAGAGGTCATCCTTGGCCTCGACATGTCATTCAAAATGTACCTAGGGTGTTCTATAGTTTATGCAAATATTTTTTCATAGTAATGCATGATTGGTGCATTGTAGCCTTGTTTTGTGCATGTGTTATGTGGAAGAAACCTTGAGTTTGAAGAAAGGTGACTCTAAAATCTTGTTGAGGATCAGGTTGAGTTGAGTTTATGTTGGGTGAATCCTTGAAATGGTTTGAAGTCTAGACCAAGAAATTTTCATGTTTTTAACCATTGTGGTTGTCCTACGCCTTGAAACCTATGATGTATCAATGGAGTTTTTGAACAACAAGATCAAGATCTCTGCCCTATATCTTTAAGAGTCTAGTTTTTGCCTCTACCTCTACATCAGTATACTAATACCTACCAAATATATACAATGAAATCTAAAATGCATAATAGAAAATAAATATACACATATCAATTGGAAGAAGTGTATAACACCTACATTTTGCAAGGTGTGCATGCTAGTCCTTTTTTTCGTTCTCCTAATGATTCTTGGCCAGCCCAAGCATGCAAATCACAACCTCAAAATCTAGAGTATTAGGTACTATATTTAACTTTGTTTCTTTCACCACACTAGTTAGAGCACCAAATATGAGTGTTAACTTTGCATTCACCAGGTCTTTGAGTTGTCCAAATTACACTATAATATTTTCCCTTTGTTCTTACAACTGGAAGAATCGTTCATTCAAATATTTGATTGCTAAAATTGAGGATGCATCTACATCATTATTTGGATCATAGTCATCAGATGCCTTATGAATCTGGGGCTCAATGGAGTCCATCTCAACCTTTATATTTTTAGTTGAACTGGTCCACTTCAAGTAAAATTAAAATAGATCCTTGGCCTCTTCAACATAATTTTGCACATCCTTCAATTTGTTTCATAATTTTCCATATGTAGTGGCATGTTTATCTATTATGTATGTCAACCTTCTATCATTCACCTTCTTATTTATCTCCTTATCCAGCCTTCTCTTCAAGTCCAATAGAATACTCTTTAAAAGAATCAAGCAAAAGTTTCAAATTTTGCACACCAAATATGAAATTGTCAATACTCACTCTGGGAATACTCTCTTGAAGCACCTTCACTTCTTCATTTATGAGCTCTACACTCTTTTTATGTGTCTAGGAGATCTCCTTTCTGGTGAAGGCATGAAATGCATCACCAAGCTATAACTTGTGCAGAGGGGACATCTTGTCCACATCAACTTGCCCATGTTGCACTAGAATTTGTAATAACTAGGTTGGAACTATAAATGCATTCTCAATAAACTCTTCAATAAATCTATGGAGGTTCCAGAAGATTCTCCAACCACCTTTACATTCTCTTCATCCTTTTTCTCCTTTGCATTTTCCTTATCACCAATGTTGTCTTCTGCTTTCTCTTCATTCTTCTCAACATTGCTAGACTATTTATCATCCTTCTTCTCATCTTCAATTGATTTTGTATTGCTATCTAGAGGAGGCATATTTTATGTATTTTGTGCCTCATTGATCTCCAACTTGTCTTGTACAACCTTTTTTCAGAATTTTTCTCTATTTCTGGAAGAGGGGAGATATGACCTGTTTGAGTATCCTCTTTTTGTAACTCTTCAACATTTTCTTCTCCAACAATGTTTTTTCCTACTGGAGGAGTGTTACTAGTAACATTTTCTTCTTCTTCTATACCCACATTCTCCACTACCAGAGGGGTATCTTCTTGATCATCCTCCTTCCCTACATCATGCTCAGTTTAAGCATACTTCTATTGTGTATCTTCTGGTATATTAACTTTTGAAATAGAAATGTATCATCATGCATTTTCTCTTCAATGTTTGGTATCATGCATAGCTCTTTTTCCAAATTGGAAACCTTTTCAACTATTTCATTCCAGAGCCTTTCAAAATCATAGTTCTCTCTAGTCATAAGTGTAGTGACCCTTTGTTTAGTCTTGAATTTGTTGTACACTTGAGCCAGTATTTATTTATCCTCATTTGAAAGGGGAGAGCCAATCTCTTCCAAAGAAGATACCCTTGATCTTGCCTCTTCATTTAATGCCTCTTCTCTTCTTACATACAAGGCACTTTTCAAATCCTCGCGCAATTGGCCTTCAATATCCTTCATGTTGGCCTCTAATGTAACTATCTATTTAATAATTTCCTCTTCTATTGTAGACTTATCAGTGTCATCCATAGTGGTATATAGTGTAGTAGTTTGCTCCGACATTTCATACTCAACTATACCATTAAGTAATGTATCTAATTTCATAGGGCTATGTTTTCTTACCAGGGATGAATTATCCTTCTTCTTCTTTACTTCTAGAGGAGCTTTTTCTCCTTTATCGAACTTGGATTTATTTTCCCTTATATAAATTTTGTATCCTTCTTTATCTTTCTCTACCTTAGCTTCACTACTAGTATCTACAATGTCAAATTTTTCCTTCTTTCCACTAGTTTTTGCTTATGATACTTTGGATTTCCTTTTTCTGATCAAAGGTTTTTCCTCTACCTCTTCTTCTTCTTCATCAACACTCAAGTTTATTTCTCTTATTGCTTTGGACTTCACTCTTCTATGTTGTGGGGCACCATGCTACTTCATCAAAGGAGCCATTTCTTTCACTGGAACACTCCCCTATTTTTTGGAGTACTTGTTGACTCCTTTCTCTTTGATCCATTAACATAGGGAATAGTCCCAAAGGACTCAGGGGAAACCAAAGAGGGGGTATATGTTCTACCATATATTTTCATACTAGATGAACCTCTTAGAGAGCCAAAAATGCCTTTGGCTTTTTCCACTTGGTCCTTTGAAAGACCCATCATCTCCACAACCTATGCAGTCATCTTCTCAACATATTTCTTTATCTTTTTTTCCTCTGTTCCATGTGCACTTCCATATAATTTTATTTATATGTTCCAAATATTTCCTTAGAGGTGTCTCTAGGCTTGCTCAACATAAAATATGTCGAATCGGTAATTTATTCCTCTATTATTTCATATCCCGTTTTTGGGATCCACACAACCCTAGGCTCAATAGCTTGTATTATGCAACTATCCTTGGTCACCATAAAAGTGATATCAATTTTGTACTTCCCAACCATGCTCTTCAAAATTATTTCTCTAGATTACATATTCTCTTTGAAAGTTTTAAAGAATCCCCATAATGCTTTCTTCTACGAGTCGTCATCACCTCATCTCATTAGGTGGTCTCTAATTTGATCTGCCACCAGTCTTTCCTTCAACCAAACTATGTTCTTGGTTCTGGGAACCTCATTAAGAAAGTAAAAAATTAAACAAATGATCAAGGTACCAAACTTGAAGGGATACTAGTAGTCCTTAATTTTCTACGAATTCTTTAGAAGTTGTTCCCTTAAAAAATCACACAAATCATAATTAGCACCTTTCTTTACCATCTTGTTGATGGTCAATATAGCACAACAACATTAAAATAGAATATTGCTACTCTATTTCTTCTGAAAAAGATAAATAACCTATAACCACCTATCTTCCAAGGTCTCTGTAGTTGGTTCTCAACTGTACTGATGTTGTTTAGTGGCCTATGCAACTGTAATATTCAAGGGGCCTACCAGTAAAGGGTACAAACTATATTATATGAACTAACTTAACATTTGGGGTTGTAAATAAACATAAAAATATAGAACAGAGCTCAAGATAGCAAACATAAATGTCCATTCCTTTTATTCAAACATACAAACTTCATAATGAGCATTTCTTTCAAATAACTAAAACCATAAAATGATACAATCCATAGAATATTCTATACCACTGCATTCATTCATAGTGTTAATTCAAGGCATACAATCATTCATTATCATTTAACTTCGAAATCAAACTAGAACACATCATCAACTCATTACTAAAATTTATAGATCAACAAACACAAAGAAATTCCATTCATAGATAACTCAATGAAATAGTCTTAGGTTCAAAATATTCTATTAATTTTCATCAAATAAGAGATATTTATGCACAAAATTGACTAGCATATGAATGACTATTGTTCATTGACTTTACCATTAAAATTCATTATGGAATAACATAAGCTGTATTGAAAACTTGTAAAAATGTCTAAGTATCCTTTCATAAAAACTGTAAAAGCTTCTGAAAACAATAAAACTATCCTATATCTCTCTTTAGGTGGCTAATCCTTGCTTCAATGAGCTGACCTTTTTAATAAGAAGAGAATTCTATGTATAAGCAACTTTTGCACTAATTCCTCCCATAAAAAATGTAGATTCACAAATCATGGAGCAATTGGGGCAACACAGGATGATTGTCTATTATGATCTTTAGTTACTAATCAATGATCTCTTATCAAAATCTGTGTCCAAGAGGGGGAAGATAGAACTATTGGGATCTCCAGTTGGACTCATGTCATAATCCTGCAAAATAGGAAAGGAAGTTGTCCAGCTAACCGTGCCTTTCTGATGCTCATCTGGAAAAGGGAACATGTCATTGCCACTTCATTCTTGTGTTTTCTACTCAAGTATGTACTCATCATAATAAGTGAACACTTTTTGGAGCATATCTATCTCTAGTCCATCCATCGAACTGTCTTCAAAATTTATTCTTTTCAGTTCAACAAAGGAAAACTCTTGCACATCTCCAAGTTTAATAAGCTCCCTCCTAACAACCTTTATCTCCTCCTTGATATCCACGAGTCTATCCATCAACAGGTCATCACCATCATCCCATTTTTGCATTGCATCCTCAGATCTACTATTCAATTTTTCCTTAATTTTATCAAGAAGGAGGCCATCTATCATAGGGATATCTTCATTAACAAGTATAGAAATACTTGCTCCTAACTCCTCAAATTGCTCATGCAAATCCTTTCCAACTTATTGTACCTCGTTCCTATGCCCATAAATGAATGAAGACCGGAATCTAATAATGTTGATGGTCTTTTCAATGAAGTCTGCATTATCCTCCTCAAGGATGGACTATTCTAACAAAGTTTGTATTGGCAGTTTATTAATGTCCTTCAACTTTCTTGCATACTCTGTATATTCCTCTTCTTTCTTCCCAAGAGTCTCAACATGTGAAACCATATCATTAACCAATTATAATGCTCCTTCATGAGCTTTACAACTTTCAACAAGTAAATCCTCTACTTCCTGATTCAACCTAGCAATCCATCATTCCCACCTTATTTCTCATTTCAACAAGGTCATCAGCTTCTTTCTTACTTAACAAAACTGGTGTCTCAGGAGCAACAGATTGTGAAGAAATAGGAGAAGACAAATCCTTCAAAAACTTATGTAATTGATCTACCTAAGATTTGAGCTCATCCTTCCTTTGCTTGTCTTTCACCATTCTTGCTTTAGTGGAAGAGGCTACAATATCAATGAGATCCATTTGTTGGTTCCTTGTGGGTCTTCACAAACTCACCATGCCTAGTTGATAATCACTCAATTACATTTATTGTTTATATTTATCCACCATAGGAATGACACATTCAACTATAATCTCCTCAACATCTATCAACTTGGTGGAATGGAGGACTCTAGCCCTTTTCTTGGGCCTCTCCTTAATTTATTTCATCACATCATCCTAGTTAAGGGGTTGGGGCTATACTATCTCCTTTATTTCTAAATTAAGCCTTAACCATGCTGGGGCAGCAGGAGGAGTTATCACTTGTGTTGAAGAAGATGTGGTAGGAGAGAGTGGTTGCCAAAGTGCTACCTTAGGTTGGCAATCAACCTCCTATTGCTTTTCCTTTTCTGCCTTTTCTCTGGCCATCCTGTTAGCTTCAAATTTCTCTTTTTCTTCCTCTCTTCTCCTTTCTTCTAGCATATCATCTCTTTGTTTCTCTAACTCCCTAACCTTTGCCCACATTTTGGAAGCTTCTTGTTCTTGTTTTGCTTCTTCTTCTTCTTCTATTATTCTTAGCTCGAGATCTTCTTCTTATTTCTTTCTCTGAGCCTCTTCTATGGCTTTGGTCTTGGCCTCTAGATCTTCCTTTTCCGTCTTTTGTCAGGTCTTTTCCTCCTCTAGATCACGAATCTTCTGTAGTAGAGCCAATTTATCCTTTTTTGCATTAGCTTTCCATTCTTTCTCTTTTTGTTGCAGGAGGTCCTCCTCTTTTTATTTCCTTGCTAACTCTTCTGCCTTTGCTATGCTTCCAAATCCTACTTTTTGGGAAGTGCCTCAGCTTTATCTTTAGCCTCTAATTCTTGTTGTTTTGCAAGTGCCTCAGCTTTAGCTTTGGCATCTGCTTCTCTCTTTGTATCCTCAAAGAGCTTCTATTGGTCCTCTAGAGTCAGGACATGCTCGATCTCAACACCTTCAATATATTCAATGGAAGCAGTCACAAGAGGCTCATTATCTAATTGTGTGCCCTTTGAATCAATATTTATGTCATGAATTTCAATCTCCTTCTCTTTTCCCCTCAAGGTTTCAACTTGCTCATGTAGGGTCCCTACAGGTACTTCTTCAAAATATTTTTTAGGGAGAGGAGGATGGGATGAAGATCCTTCTCCAACCATGGTAGTTTCCAAACCTAGTGATTCATGGGTTTCTTGAGCAGGTACTTTTGGAACAGCATCCCCTCCAGAGGTAGGAGGATAATACTCCAATTTCTCGTTAGGAGCAACTCTCCTCTTGGTCCTCTTGTAACCCTTGGTAGCTCTTGTCCACCTCTTCTTTGAGGATTGATCTTATGGCTCCTTTGTCCTCATTACTACCCATTGGATACTTCTATCCATCAATGTTATAGAAATTTGTTTACTATCTATGAATTCCTCTTCATCCCAGTTTATTGGGTCCAAGTTTTTGGTGCCTATCTTCGCCGCTTCATATCCTGGGTCCAAAACTACACCATCATCTGATAGTGTATCAGGAATGTCCTCCTTCACCCTATATTCAATCATTTGGGGGATGGTCAACCTTTCATAGCTCTTCCTTCTTACATCATATTCATCCTGCAAATCAATCCAAAAATCTTCCAACAAGTTATAATGTTTATCAAAAATAATGAGATTTAAACCATTCATTTTATTCCTCGGATCAAAGTGTTTCTATTTATTCTATTTAAACCAATCATTCTCATTTTTATATTTATTCCCATAGCTTGATATATGAATTCCATAAGGATAATCCTATCATTGCAACATCTTGGGAGTAGGTGAGGATGTCCATCAAATCCTGCCAACCTAAAGTAAGAGAACTTGGGGTATTGGATATACCAATGTCCCCATTGAGCAATGAAAGCCATGACATCTCTACTTAACCTAAATCCAACATCCCCAGTCAATCGGTTGATGATGACATAAGGCAATGCATCATTGAGCCTTCTATAGTGCAACTCTGATGTTTACAAGGTCAATTGATCATAATGATCCCATACATTCTTCTATCCAGGGGCTTCTCCCAATATTCCTACTACATTCAACCCAGGAAAAATACCCATCCTTGCAACAACATATATAACATAGAAGGTCATAAAGAAGCTCTTTGTTTGCCTCACCTTCAACATTTGATTATGCAAATTATCAGATAATATCATGCCCCAATCAAATTGTTGCCTGCCATCAAAAATAGCTTCAATGAATGAGAACATCCATTCATGAAAGCATGCAAATTCTTTCTTCCCAAACACCATGGAAAGCATCATAATTAAGTCATGAACTTATTTCTTGAAGTATCCCCTCTTAGGCTATTTAGGGACCTTAGTTAAGGATTTCTTCTTAGTTCTTAACCACTTCTTATTCATGTGAGATCTATTAATTTCTTTATTCTTATTGAATATTTGCACTACTTCTACTTTAGTCAACTGCTTGGGGTTCTTTGGGGTGGGTGCATTGAACACGAACCTTATCATTTGTGGGGATAGATCAATTAACACATTCCCTTAGTCCATACACTCCCTTGATAGAATATTGTAAGCTCATGTTGCTGTCAAGATGAGCTCCGGACACTAAACTAATAAGGGGAATAGTGTGACATGTGCCAGCCTAGATTAGACTATTCTTTATGTCCTCCCACTCACTTGCTCTGAAAAAGTCTCCACAGTTAGCTCCTCACAATTGAATGGCCCCAAATTAGTGTCTATAATATCAACCCATTCTGAGTCTAACTTGCTAGCAGTGGGAGTGACACTCTCTTGTTTGTATCTCAAGGCATAGGGCAGCAACTCCACCTTCATCTTTTTTGGTTTTGCTCCCTTTGAGATTTCAATAGCTTTCCCTTCCTTTTGTGAAACGTCTCTAGATATTTTCCTTACATTGTTTACTCCTACAAAACAACCCTATATTGGATCAATAGAAAGCATGAAAACCAATATTAGAAGATTTACCTTTCATATTACCTTGTCCTCCTCTAGGTAGCCTTTCATACTTAGTGAAATTTGAAACTCATCGGAGGTGGAACCAAGAAGGGGTTAGAATTGGAAAGTTTCTAAAATTGGTGGGATTAGGGTTGGGATAGACATTGAAATCGAGATCAAGACCAAAACCAAAACCGGACCCAAAACCATTACATAGTTCCAAGTCCTGTTTCCATTCTGGTTTCGTTTCTGATCAAAAGAAAAGGATGTAGAATGAAGTCAAAAACTCATCGAGAATGGGCTTAGAACCAGACATGGGACTTTACCCACATACTCACAAATGGGGTTTGTTCTTGGTTCCGCTTCCACCACTTTATCATCAAACATAATTTTTTTTAACCAAACAGTCATAACGACCTGGGATGAGATCACATGAGGGGACGAGGATACTTAATATAAAGGCGCGACTCCATTATTGACATGAACGAGGTAGGACCAAGCCGGATAGGGCACAATATTGTAAAGAAACAACGCAGAAACCTTAGTTTGTGCAACCCATCAACTCAAGAAATTAGGGCATCATAAATTCTTAATGAAAACCATTGAACCGACACGAGAATAAGACCAAACGGGTCCTTAAACAGATTTCATTTTTTTAAAAAATGCTTAAGACCCCCTCAAAATGAAACCCCAAATGAAACTAGGGCACAACAATACGAATACCACCAAAACGAGAAAATGACAACAAACTGACAAAACAAATGAAAACCAAACAAAAAAAGGAAGAAAAAGAGAAACAACATAAAGAAAAAAAAGAAAATGAAAAGTAACAAAGCAAGTGAAGATTCACGAGGAAGCCCTCGTGAACGCATGAAGAATGCACCAAACACAAAATATGAAACAACACGCAAAAATTGAACAAGAGAAAACCACCTACCTCAAGATGCTACCCAACAGGATGAAACTCGGTCGGAATCCACTTGCAGGTGCTTTCCTTCAACCAAAATCATGCTTCTCTTTGAATCACTTTATCTTTGGCTTGTTAATAATACTTTGAATAGTTGTAATGAGCCAAATAACCTCGATTAAGATTTTTAATTTGATTTTGCACGTGTGAAAGAGCCTGTAATTAATGCAATTAATGTGGTTGGTCGAATGCGGGAATGAGCCCATAACCATTGTGCACATCAGAAGTAATGTGGGTGCGGAATCAAAGTTGGGATAGAACAAGAATATTTACCAAAGTCCCTCATCCTACTCCAACTCTGGCTCCGTGTCAATGGCAGGGAAGAAAGAAACAAAGGAATGGGGGCGGGATCAGAACAAAAACCAGATAGAGAGCCTTTTACAAAGGAACGGGGGCGGGATCAGAACAAAAACCAAACAGAGAGACTTTTACAAAGTTCCTGGTTCGGTTCCGATTCCGATTTCGTTCCTGCCAAAGACGATTTTTTTTGCAAAGAACAATGGAGGTGAGACAAGAAAACAAGGTTGGATCGGGACTAAGGAACCTAAACCAAAACAAAACACAAAGGTGGAGGTGGAGGTGGAATGGGGACCAAACTGGGAACTTTGCAAAAGTTTTGAGTTCAAGATTCGATCTGGATCCGATTCCGTCAAGAAGAAAAAACACCGACACAAGAAAACAACAAAAGACAAAGGAGGTGGGACTAGGGCAAAGCCTATCCCAAAGGAAACACTAAGAAATGAAAAAAGCACAAGGAAAAAAAATGGGAGCGAAATCAGAACCAAATCTAGACAAGGAACCTTTGCAAGTTTCAAGTTCAGATTCCATTTCAGTTATACTTTCGTCAGAGCAGAAGAAAACAAAGACTTAGGAGAAAAATAATAACTCCTAAGTCCCAAACAAAAACACCAAGGACAAACAAAACAAAACAAAGGGGGGGGCATTTTGACCAAAATTAAAATAGGGTGGTTATGCAAGGCATAACACATCTCATATGCAATGTTGAAGGTGGTTGCAGAAACAAAGTTCTCTTTGTTTGTAAAATATATCTTGCACCCTATCACCATTGTTTCATATTTCACTGTAGGTTCTATAATGTCTTTGACTGTTAGGGCTCTCTTTTCATACCTTGCACCTATTAACTCCATCACCATTTCATTTTTTCGTTGACTTGAGCATCGAAACTGGTCCAGTTGAGCTTAATCCCATAACAAACCTGATAGCCTCTTTGTTAATTATATGTGTAATATCCAAGCATATAAACGTATTATTTATCCTGCTCAAGGGGTCTTACCCACTCATCCATGTAGAAAAAGATTAGAAAATTATTCCAGACATTGAGCTTCTTCTTTGCCAAACTCTCAAACTCAAGATTCAATTCAAATGGTCTCTAATGAGTTCATTAAACCACACATCACCCAACTTAGAGTGGTTAGACTCTTTTTATTTTGTATGAATGTGAATTATAACATATTTTATATGCAACACACCATATGGAATGCTTGATAATGCACCATATGGATCAATCATCATTGACTTATCAAGGTGTCATTTGAACTTTGGATAAGGTCAATCCACAACCTCGACAACTTGTGGGGTATATATCTTCTAATCACAATGAAAGTACTTTGAAAGCTTAGGGAAAATAGAAACTATAAATACCTTTCAATCGCAACTAGTTAGGATTTCATGCACATGAATTCTGAAACACTTCTCTTCACTCCTTCACTGCTCTTTTCTCCTCAAATTCTCATTTTCAAATGAATCAGACACATGTTAAATCACTTATAAACCCTTTTGGAATAACCTAATTCACATTGAATGCACTAGTTTGAAGTTACACAAAAAGATGATAAACACTAATTGTAATGCACAATTACCTTCAATTTCTATGCAAACTTTTGCATCTTGAAATTTTCCATCAATTGTTTCACCAATAGGTCAATCATATTGACCTACACCTCATATCAATGTGTATAGGACATCAACACCATATCTTTGGCAGGGGCTTAATGATTGTTTATTAAGACTCCCCTGAGCCAAATCTCTTCATTTAGTTTCCAGAGGAAACATCTGCACCAGAAGCCAACACAAACTCATCCTTAAACTTATTCTCCTCTTTATTTTTCCATATAGTAATCATCTCTTTCTTCATCTCTACTAGATTAGCCTTTTTCACTAGATCATTCTTCTTTATCGGATCAACCTTTACATTCTTACTTCTATAGAACTTAGTAATGTGCTCTAAATTATTGCAATTGTGGCATTTGACTTTTTGAACAAGATTACTTAGACCCATTATGGATCTACATTGATTAGATTTATGAAATATATGTACCATTGTTATAGCCATTCATCATCTAATTTTTGCATTCACTAGTCTTATGACTAAATCTATTGAATGTAAAACACTAACTGAGAAAATATTAAACATTCTGATCCATTCTTCTCCTAGAATCCATTGCCTTGTGTCCAAATTTATTGTAGGAATAACAAAACCCATTAAAATATAGGCACCTTTGTGTATTTGGTTGTCTAATTGGTGCTATTTTGAAGTCTTTCCTCTAATTTTGGACCTTCTTGCCATTGTTCTTCTTGTCCTCAATCTTGTTTTCAACACTTGTTGTCTAATATGCCTTTTATCTTTCTCATTTTCAAACCCTAACCCTTCTTTGTCTTTAGATCCCTTCTAATTTGAAATCATCTCACTAAGTATTGTAGTACTCTTCTTGAATTTGTCTTCTTGAATATTTGTTTTCTCCAAATCTTATCTCAAGGTTACAACTTCTTATTCAAGCTTTGAGCATTCTTTAGATTTTTCTTTCATCTTAGTATTCAAGCAATCTTCAACTCTTTCACTTTCTTCAAATTGTAATTTCAGGTTGGGAATGATCTCATTTGATTTCTTGATCTATTTGATCCTATATGTAGCTTTCTTGAGTTTTTCTCTCAATATCTTAATGCATTCATTTGTACCACTAAGATCCCTTTTTAGATCTCTCTTCTTAGATTATGCTTGATCCAAATCATCCAAGGTAGATTTGAGTTCTCCTTTCATATCAACAATGGAATCTTCTTTGGGAGGAATAGGATACTTCCTTGTAGCCGCGTGTTCAACTCTAAGATCTACCTCAACGATCAAGCCAAAAGAAGGAACCAAGCTATGATACCAATTTTTGAACACTTGGAATACTGAGAGGGGGGTGAATCAGTATTCTCTAAGACCACTTAAATATTTAAACATTCATTCCACACATCATATTCAATTTTTAGCAAGGAAAGAAACCATGAAACAATCATCAAAGAACATTACACATAAACACTAGATTTTTACATGGAAAACCCAAAAAGGGAAAACCCATGGTGAGAATTAGCTCACAATATATTATAACCGATCATAACATATTATAGAATGGCTCACTACCAGGTGGAATCACTATCTAGAGAATAAGATAAATAAAAGAGAGGGGTGGTTCACTGCTAAGATTTGAACTACTACAAATGCATCTGCAATAAGCAAGAAATACAATTCCACTAAAGCTCAAAAAACTAAATCAACACACTTCATACTAATCTACTCTAACACTCTTCTCTACTTTTCATTTGCATCACATTCTTATGATCTGCTTAGGAATTCACATTACACATTTTTTATAGTACACATCACATCTCAACTCATCACTATAACACTGAAAATGATCTTACGTTTATACCCATTACATTCACAAACACCTAAAACATCAATTAGGTCAACCTAATTAGATGTATTATTCAAAACAATAACTTGTCAGCTCAAGATTAAGCATACATGCTTCACACCTTAAGTAAAAACTTGTAATACATCCAAATAGGTCAATATGGACCTATAATAGCTTCACATAACTGATCAACACTTCATTTAGCTTTGCACGACCCCAAAAATATTAGGTTAGCACTATTGGTGAGACAACACCAAAATACACCAATTGATATGTGGACGTCTAAAACACACGCCACTTGGAGTACACACCCTTTAGATACCCATAAACACTCCTACAAATCTAAATTTCAAATTATTATTATATGTTGGAATGCAGACCATTCCAAATAGGTACTTTGCACTGGCAACACTATCACAAGTCAACCCCCGATACACTATCAATCATAAATTTTGCATCAAAGGACATAAAGATACAAATATTTGGATTTAAGGTCCTCAAACACATACCAAAATTTATCTAGAATAAAAAATAGAAACACCTCAAGGAGAACCAATGCAAACCAAAAAATTATGATTTTTACATTGAAAGCATGTGTTATGGACTTAGTCAAATATACAACATACTATTTTGCACCAGAGAAAAAAATCTCATCTCTATGTTGGAATATCATCACATCGATCTTCACATTGAATCACAATGTTTACATCAACGACAACAATGTATATGATCATGCTTATGTTCATGTTGCCAATAGAAATACCAATGACAATCTCCTCAAAATTTCAACACAACCCTCTCTTATTCACTCCCATTGTTATATTTGTATCATGGAAGTATTTTCCCTAGTCTAGGAGGATCTATTAACAATAATTCATATGATAATGCCAATACCATTCTCATGACTTACAATACTTGTAGTAACACTTTCATTCTCTACACTACACTAAAGCAACTCATAGATGCTTGTAGTAATGCAAGGATCATTCATTTTTACTTAAAAAATACCCCACACTTCAATAATATAACAGAACACTATATAGGATTAGGCTCTACAATAAACATACTTTTGTTAAACCATTTATAATTACTATCACAATTTTAAAAACATCCAACACACCTCTTGGTTGGACTATAGATTTTAAATCACACCATTTGTTATAATATTATTTTAAGTGTTACACTTTAGACATCGAACAATCTAGTCATCATGATAATCTAGTCAGCCCCTAAATGCTTGCACTATGCCAAGTTGTCCACTAGCACATTCACAAAAACCACACAACCTAATTGATGGGTGATGATTAGTCACACATGGAAACAAGTCAACTTCCATAATAACTCTCAACCTTCATAACATCTAATTTATATATGCATATCCATAACATATCTTAGTACATAGTGAAAGAAAGCAAGGTATAAAGAAATTATTGCTATACTAATATTCTAAGGAGAATATTATGCAAGTTTTAATATTTTAACAGTATACATATCTTAGTAGATAGTGAAAGAAAGCAAGGTATAAAGAAATTATTGCTATACTAATATTCTAAGGAGAATATTATGCAAGTTTTAATATTTTAACAGTATAGTAAGAAAAACACATTTAACAGAAAACAAATAGTAAATACCATAACACAGGTGTACATGGGGAAAACCCTTTTGGGAGAAAAACCCCACTTTAAAGAAAATCAATGTATTATTTAGTAAATCGTGATTACAATACACTTGCAAAGAAAGCCTTCATGGGAGTACCACAACCAAAGGTCTAGAGGATTTCTTACAAATTGAACAATATCTACAAAATTCTACACACAACCTACATTTCAAGCACCTAATATATAGTAGATACGAAACCTAAAACCATCAAATGGTAAATAGAAATCCATGAGATAAAAAAACACAAAAGTTGTGCCCAAGTTATCCCCCAATCAAAGATGCATTATTATAGGTCACAATATGCATCATAGGTGTCCAACATGTATAACTCCACTTTATAGCTCTTTTATGCGTTCAAAAAAAAATTAAATTTCCTACACAAACTTATGGGGTCCATAACTTTTGATTTGATTGGTCAATTGGGACCATTTTTTAAATTGAAGTACTTGAAGAGATCTTCAAAAATAGAACCACCCAAATGCAATTCCAAGCAACCAATAATTTATATGTTGGCCAAAAACTAAGCCTATTGCCTAAAATTGAGTTTTTCCATTTTATACCCAAAAATTGCACGTTCTATAACATTAACATTAGAAGCAAGGTTGAGACACCTTTCCCAACATATAAATAGAAGATAGATAGAAAAATAGATTAGAATCTACCAGTCATGCATCTTTCTTAATAGTATGCCTATACATGTATAGGATCAACATATAAATAATAATATTTATTCTTTTAGTTCTACATTTTTTCCTATTAAATGTCTCACAAAGTTTGCACAAACATGTGTAACTTCATCTAGAGAGTTTTCCATTTAGTTTTCCATGTACGCTCCAAATTAATATATCCAAGTAGTTCCTCTTGCATGCCTTACTAAATGAGATCAAAATGTTTAAGCCTTAACATAAAACCATGAGATTTGTCATATTACCTTCCATTTTTTATAAATGTGTTTAGATGGTGGAGATGTAGGATATATTCCAAACACTTATGAAAGATAAAATTTCAAAGGACCTTTAAGAATAATGAGATTTTCTATTTAATTACTTTGTGGAAGTCCTTAAATACGGTTTGATCAACTTCATGATCAATAAAGTATTTGGTGGTCAAGTCATCGTAGGTTTTAAGTAAACATAAGCATCTATGTATTTGAGGGAAATATTAACTTAGATGTAATAAATAATTTTTCAAATCAATTAGAGTTATATTTCCCCATGAATAAATTTTCTAATGAAGAAAAGATTGTAATTGCACCTTTGAAAGTCTCTTCATCTATTAAGAAGTGGTGAAAAACTAGTGCACTTTGGGATGAAAGATAGATAGGAGGAAAATATAATCCTACCTAGAATATATTACTACAGTCCATCAAGGATGGGTACTATCTTGAAGATTTCTATGATGATCACTATGTGTAGTAGTCACAACTAAGGCGGGGACATGACCAATCAATTCAAGTCTACATTGATCCTTTCCATTATCCATATACAATACTAGGCACATTTGAGCTAGATAAGTACTAATCCCTCAGTATTGTAGTGCCCTATAACCATCCATTCAATCTATACCAAAACTGGTGAAAGACATGATGATGAGAGATGCATATCATTGTGTGATAATCATTGAGGAGGAGTTCAAGTGTAAGAGCAAGTGAAAGATAATAATTGTTCCAAATTAAACACCACCAATGAAAATATAAAAACATATAAGATATATAAATGGTATAATAGACACAAAAGTAATAGTCACTCCATTATTGAATTACATGCTCATAAGAATACTTGCATGGGCCAAAATTAAGGATGATGAAGTTAATACCTTGGATGGAATCGATGACATAGATCCAAACATTTTAATCAATAACACATAAGAAAACCTTATGATGCTATGAGTTGAAGTAGAGTAGCTATTTCATTCATAGATATGGGTGCAAGGGTAGCCACTAGAATTTATGATTGATGATAGTAGCACAAAGAAACATATTTATATAACAACCATCAAGTGATTAAAATTTTCAATCATGTCACATCTATAGCCTTATAATTGGGATGGTTCAACCTCTAAAACACCTAAGGCATACATGTTACTATCTAGTGCCACTTTCAGTATGTTATTCATCATTTACAAGAGTATTTAGATTATATTGTAGTGCTAGTGAAGGTTTGTAATGTACTCCTTGGGAATCCATGCATGCATAGTCATGAGTTTATATACCTCACCAAGCCCTATAGCATAGTTTAACTAGTGGTTAGTATGATATAATAAATTCCTAAAGGGATTCCATGCTTAACACATGTTCAAGATCCAAAAAATATAGCTATACATACTTAACTTTTCACAATTTTTTTCCAATTGACATGTGACTTATAGTGAAAAAATAGATTAGATTATATAAACCATGTTTATGCACGAACATTTTATGCCCATGTACTAAGGCATTAGAGCAGGTCATGTTCCACAACAAGCTAAATAATTCACCAGGCAGTAGCTTAAATTCAAGGCTCTATATCTTCTTCTTGGCTTTAGCGCAATCATGGCTATATGTTTACAATGAGGTGTGATTGATATAGAGGGATCTACAAACAATGGTTCTCATAGTAGTGCCAAGTTAATTCTCATGTGGTTTGATGTACTTGTGATAACACTTATATGGTATATGGTACAATAGAAAACTTCTTAGATTCTCATAGTGAACGAGGATCATCTTTATAATTATTTACTAATCAATATTTATTACTTATCATATTTACTAATCATTTTATAATTAAGCTTAATTTATATTTATTAATTTTCATATGTACTAATTTATTTAATTATTTATTTTTAGGATAATTATATCAATGTTTATAGTATGGTTATTGAGTTTTTTCTTATATAAAATTATAATCAATATTTGGCATTATTTTTGCATAATTTCTAGTTTAACCTTTATATTTATATAGATATTCCATCTATATTATAGTTCCATTTTATATTTTATAACCTAATATAGATTCATTTATAATTTCTAGCTTTGTTAGGTGATTTTTTCCTTAAGAAGAGTTATGATACAACCCCTTAGAATTAAAAGGGACATAAAAAATACAGGATAAAATGATCCTTTGGTTAAAAAAAGATATTAATGAAAAATATGCATAAACACTCTTTAAAAAGGGGAAGAATAATTATTTATTTAAATAATTATTAAAGGCAACCTTTTGTGAAAGGGTGTGATGGTTTGGAAACCACACCTTAAAAGGATACATAAATCATTAGTGTGAGACATGGAAAAAATTCAAGGATTTAGAGAAAAAGGAACTAAAGGGGTCACAAAGGAGTGAAGGTTAGGGTCTAGGTGGGCATTTAAACATTTGGAGAAGGGGCACACAATGTGTGTCCAACTTGGGGTACAACGTACAACTAGGATTCTCTTGGCCAAGGCTTTATTGTGAGGCCCTTTGAGGTAGGTAGTTTACCGTGAGGCTCTCTGAGGTAGGTAGTTCACCGTGAGGCCCTCTGAGGTAGGTAGTTTAACCATGAGGCCCTTTGAGGAAGGTTGGGGTTCTATGCAATAACCGGTTCCTCTGGGGTTGTTTGTGTTGGGAAATAGCCTAGGTCCATAATCATTCTTCTGAGTGTCGAATAGCAGCCTTTCCTTGACTTTAAGATAAGTATTAAGAATAATTGATTCAATCATATTGGGAATATTGTTTATATGATTTGGTGTTAATATGATTAATCTATGTGAATGGGTTATTCCATTTAATATATTGATTATTTAATTATCATATGTTTGTAATTTACATTAATTGTTCACATTTATTTTGATAATATTGCATATTATAAATTATATTAACTCTAATATTTATTATATTAAATCCACTGCTAATACTTAATAACCATAAGAGGAAACATGACATCACATTTGGTATCAGAGCTTAATGATCCAACTTTCCTATCTTTTATATTAACCAATATTTAAAATGCTCCTTGCACATGCCTAACAATATACACTCATCCTAACTTTTCAATCATAAGACTAATTTTGTAAGACCTAACTTATAACCTTTACCATATGCCAATTTTGTTGTTTATTGGCATTATTGAAAATCCCAAATCATATATGTATTCATGTTCATATTCATATTACTTTGAGAACTTCCTATTTATATGTAGACTCAACTTAAGACATCATATCCATTAATTAAATTTATACACAAACAAGTAAATTATTAACATATAAACCCATAAAGATTACTAATATTTACAACATATATATATATAAAAAAAATTTAATATCAATTATTTGAAATCTATATCCTCCTTATTATACATATAAAAATTCATTCAAATCCACTTCATATTTTATTATATAGCATATTATTCTCACTATGAACCATCCACACTTCTTGATATCTGAATATTTGCACAAGAGTATATAGAATACAAACCATAATTGAAAGAACATAATGCTAAAGGTTGACACCATTTCTAGCCAGAGTCGTGTCTCTAAAGAATGAAATCATATCGACATGTTGCTTGCACTATAAAAATTGAGTTTAAGCCCCTATAGTCACTCTATGTTCGAGTGGTGTGAATCTCATGTTGAATATTATAACTATGCTAGAAATTTTTAATCTTGAGATATATGAAGCTAAGCATGAAATTTTAAAACTATGGATCAACTAACTCTAAAGTTGGGACATTGTAGTCATAATAATTATTGGAATATTTAATATTCTCTCAGAAAATCCTCACCTACCCCCCCACTTAGACTTGCAACTCTTTTTTGGATTGCAACAATTAATATGGTAGGTAGTTTTGAATTTTAAATGAAGTGCCCATTTTTGAGCAAGCAAAAACAAAAAAAATGATGGAATGCAATGGTTAGAGTACAAGGAGTTAGTTTTTAGTTTTTTGTATTGGATAAGTTGACCCTATAGAAGCAGAAGGAATGCTTAACTAAGAACAAGGAGACAACAGACAACAAAAGGGAATGTTTATCAGACACAACAATTTAACAACAACTTCAACATTGCAATAAGGAACAATATAGGTGTGAGTGTAGCACCATTGTATTGGACAATAGTCCAAATAGTTTTTGTTATTTGTTATAGTGTAAACATAGCATGTACTTTGTAATTCTGGAATGAAAGGGAAAATATGAAATTCAATGCATGAATATTAAATTTCTATGTGTCATATTTTTGTTGTCTCTCCACTGTCTTGTGTTATTTTCTTGTTTTGTCCTTCATTCTGTCACATCACAACATCTATGTTTTGTATTGGTGCACTCCTGCCTGCCAAAAAGTGGTATTAAAGTCCTATTTTTCTAGGAAATTGTTATTGTGGGTGTCTTTATAAAATCCCTAGGTTATCTAGGCTTTAATCTATTTTCTCAAATCTGAGAAAAATGGTAGGAGGTGAAAGCAAAGGTTGGTAGTAGCCACCGAATTGGATGGAAAAAACTATGATATTTGGGCTAAGAAGATGAGAGCCATCCTAGTTGCAAATGACCTATGGGATTTGGTCACTACTGGGTTCAATGATATCACAAACCCAACAACTTATGCAAACCTTTCAAATGCAGAAAATAATTAGCTGAAATAAAATCGTATGACGGATGCAAAAGCCCTCAACTTGATTGATGCAGCCTTGACCAAGGCTATTTTCCCAAGTATTGCAGTAGAAAATTACTCAAAACAAGCTTGGGAAATTCTACAAAATAGCTATAAGGGGACAAAGAAATTGAGATTAGTAAAGTTGCAGCTACTAAGAAGAGATTTTGAGACTCTACAAATGAAAGATGGTGAGTCCATTTTAGATTTTCACACTAAGGTTTCAACCTTGATAAATCAGCTAAGAACAAATGGAGAAACAATGGAAGAACAAAGGATTGTTGAGAAAATCCTAAGAAGTTTTCCTTCTAGTATTGATCCTATAGTCATTGCCATTGAAGAGGCAAATGACTTATCCAAGATGATCGTAGATGAGTTGATGGGTTCACTACAAACCCATGAGCAACAATTGAGTAGATATTCTCCTTCCCTAGAGCAAGATTTCAAAGCTTAGACCAATGGAAGAGGTTGAACAAGAGGAAGAAACAACAGAGGCAGAGGTCAAAGAGGCAGAGGAAGAAGCAATTCTAGAAGAGGAGGTTCTGACAACCAAGAGGAGCCAAGCAACTCACAGTTAGAAAACCAAAACTAAAAAAAGAATAGCAGTTCAAATCAGAGGTATGACAAGAGCAATGTCCAATGTTATTACTA